>MU223242.1:1842071-1858755 GCA_018584345.1 Thuja plicata | reverse complement strand
TCAGTTTGTATTTGTGGGTTTGTGGACTCAGATTGGGTAGGTGATATTAATAGTAGGAGATCCACCAGTTCTTATGTGTTCACTATGTTTGGTGGTGCCATTAGTTGGATGAGTAAGTGACAACCTGCGGTTGCTTTGTCCACTACAGAAGCTAAGTACATGGCTTCTACTCATGGTTGTAAGGAAGCCATTTGGCTTAGGAGATTGTGTTCTGATGTTGGTGTTGATGAAGAACAAATTACTATTTGGTGTGATAGTCAGAGCACTATTTTCCTTGTGAAGAATCCAACTTTCCATGCTAGAACGAAGCACATTGATGTGCAGTTTCACTTTGTGAGAGATATGGTGGAAGATGGAAAGGTAAATTTGGAGAAGGTAGATACTGTGAAGAATGTTGCAGATGCATTAATGAAACCAATGGGAACTGCAAAGTTTAGATGGTGTTCAGAGTCTATGGGCCTTTTGGCCTATATTGGTTAGTTCTTGTTATGTTCCTATTGCTCTTACAAGGTGTTTGACAAGTGGGAGAATGTAATGAATAAGGTGTCTAAACCTTGGATAATTCCTATTCTTATTATTTGTTTTGTAAAATGTATTTTCTTGCAAATAATGCAATTAAGTGTGAGTGTACATGTCTAGTTGGCATGTTGATGTGTCACTCCACTTGATGTGTCAGCATCTTGAATTGTGTGTAAGGAGATCATGGCTGAAATGGTTACGATGGATTCCTATGACATGTAAGAGCTATTTCTAGGAGATTTCTAGGAGATTTCAATGACAGGTGAAGACATGCAAGACATGTGGAAACTAATAAAGTTGAGTAATTTACACTCTTCCTCCTCTGTTCCCAACCGTGGGGTTCAGGGCATCACCCCAAAAACATTTTAGGGTTCCTATTTTCTCAGAGAATGGTAAAACCATAATATGGCTATCCTTGGAAGTTGCCCTAAAAAGGAAAGCGCATGATATAAGTGTTTTTTAGGGTTATAGGAAAGGATACGAAAAGAGTGTATTGTTGGTATGATCTGGTGCTACTGGATTTGTCTTAGAGTGTCGATTGTCTCCTAAAATAACTTGCATTGCAAGTGTGTTGTAACTATTGTGTTGAAGATAATACATTGTGCAGGTTTTGGAGTGCTGGGGTTTTTTATCGAAAGGTTTTCCCCAGGGTAAATCATTGTGTGATTCTCTATTTTCTGTATGCATGGTATGTGGCTGCAATATCATTGTTAAACTAGTTAACGAATCTAAAATTGTAAGGATTTAAAAGAATTTGCACAATACTTTCCTACAGATATTAGTGTAGGAATCTGTTTCCGCACCTGAGTTTCCTTACAAACATTTGTTTGAATCTAGGGTCTATCTAATGAATTGTAGAGTATTTTTGAACAACATAGATTTTTGTGATTGTCAAAATGTTGATTGTTTGAGGGTGTTTATCTTATTATTGAAATTTCAACAAATTAAGCAATTTGTTAAGGGACCAAACACACACCTATTCCCTAAATTCTAGACATAGAATGAAAATCTTTCCTTATAGACTCAGGTACACACTCACATGTTGATCTAAATATGGCCATTACCATGCACATAATGGCTCCAGTAATGATGTTGCATTATCTGACTCCAAACACAAGTGAGGGCACTAAATGATGAGTATCTTGGGGTAATTACTATTTTCCTTACAGAAATATTATAACCTTTCAGAGATGAATCGGGTTGTTTTGACTACAAAATGTTGTTTATTTTTGGGCATCTGCTCGCAACCATACCCCATATAATTGTACAAGGAAAAATTAAGGCGTATAGCCCTATGATTACCTAAATGTGTGTAGTCTCGCAAGCAAGATTCAAGCGTCTCTTCTCCATACACATCTAAGCACATCCAAGGAATGATAGTCGAGATTCCAAGGATAAAAGTGATTACATCTTCCGAGACTTTGGCCTCAAGTAAGCATTTTGATTATAGTGATATGGAAGGGTTGGTGTTCACCTATCCTCACATGGGTCATTCCTAGGAGATTTTTCCTCAACTGATAGGTCCTCTAAGTTTAAAAATCAATAAAGAGGATTCATATCTTAGGAGTCTGCATTTCTTATTCTTCATAAGGAAGAAAAGCATACTCTCATATCCATGTCATTTTCTCCTATCAAGCACATGACTTGAGTTCTTTTCCTCAAATTATCAAACTCAAAACCTAGTTCCCCATATTGAATTTTTTATTTTCCAACTTGGGAAAAGAGCATAATCCTCTAGTTGGACTAAGAATTGAATTCAAATCAAACAATTAGGTTCCTATTTACAAAATTTGACGAAAAGCACTTTTGAGAAATTTAAAGTTCATTTCCCTCAATTTCTATTCAAATCCTAACTTGATGTTTGAGGTTTTGATTTTCCATGAAGGAAAAGAGCATACTTCTCTAATCAAGTTATGAAGTGGAGAGAAATCGTGTTAAGTTCCTAAAACTACAAGAAAAGTTTGGTTGATCACAAGAGGCAACCTACAAAACCATTTGTTAGTAATTTATACTCCATCTTCTTGACCAAATAAGTCTTCAAAAACATCCTGTAATAACTCGTTAGGCTGCTCAAATGATCAAATTCATCCAAAAACATGCAAGGTTAACTGACCAGCCACAAAATTTATAAAATATGCCAGAAGACTAACCAAATGTGACTCTGCACCTAAGTGAATGTGGTGTTATTTACCAAATGCGATGCAAGATTTACCAAATGTGATTAAGGATCCTAAAGGCAAGTCTTTGCACTAAATGTGAACTGGGATTTATGGGATCCAAGAATTTACAAAAAATGATCTAGGATTTGCAAGATGTGACACAGGAAATACGAGATGCAAGCTTTGTTCTGGGATGTGATGCATTGCTCCTAAATGTGATCCTTTGCTGCTAAATGTAATTTTGCACCAAAAAATAGAGAAAAAAATAAGGTTAATAATTGGCTCAAATGGTGATAAATATGGGGCTCGTCCCCATGGTGGGTGCCAAAAATGTGTGTGTCAATATTGTACCCACAAGGTGCAACACAACACTTTAAAATTTTATTGCATCAATGGTTAGAATCATCAAATTTAATTGAAAAAGATAAGGAAACCATTAAAATAAAAATATTTCTTCCTATCTAAGAAGAGTACAATTTAATCTATAAGTGCCCTCAGATTATGCATAAATCAGTGACATATTCAGTCCTAGAATGGAAGATTCAATTATGAAATGAAGCTAATTAACCTACAGTTCATGATTCAAATGTTGCAATTGAAGCATAAAATGAAGATTATCTAATTAGCTATGTGAGATTAAAAAATGATAGCATAAGACTGCATTAAAATTCTAAAATTAAGGGCAGCATAAGAGTGCTTTCAAACTTCTAAGATTGTGGGCCAATTGATCTCAAAATTCAATCCTTTTATGGAAGAATTTAAAGAATGAGTGGTTGAGATCAACTTGTAAGGAGAGGTGAGGATTGAATCTTTGGTGATCTATGTAAGTGATCCATGTGAGTGAACTCGCATTGGCTAATGGATTGACTTTCCATGTGTAATTGATGAGTTGTAATTAGAGGATTTATTTAATTTCTTTTAATTAATTAATTTAGCCAAGGATTTAATTGTGTTGATTTGATTTAAATAGGCCACTGTAATTAATGTGAGTTAGTTATGAAATCACTTTGATTTTAGGAAATTAAATTGATTTTGATGAATTATGCCAATAATTGAATAGTTGGATTAACATAATTGGGGGTATGATCACATTTAGGGAAAATAGGGTCTCTAGTTAGAGTAGGCCAAATTAAGGTGGTTACACTTCCAATGATTTTAAACATTCCATTCTTGAATTCCAAGTGATATCCCTTGTCAACTAAATATCCAACACTCAAAAGATTATTCTTTAAACCTTCAACATAGAAAACATTATCAGTATTACTCTTACAATCAAGTGTAATTGAACTTCTTCCTTTGATAAAACATGGAGAATTTTTACCAAATATAATAACACCACCATCATAGTATTTAATCTTCATAAATTTCCTTTTGTCTTTGGTCATGTGATGTGAACATCCATTGTCAATAAGCCAATCATATATCTTATCCACATACAAAACCAAGGATTTCTCTTCATTAGCATTCTCATCTTTAATAGAAATGAACATAATATATTTTTCACTCTTCTCAAATATATCATCAATAGTTCCTTCATCATCACCATAGTAGCATTTCTTCTTAAATTTATCTCTGAATTTCTTGTGCTTATACTTAGGCTCTTTTTTAGGACATCTAGAAGCAATGTAACCAATATTATTACATGCAAAACACTTCAAAGGAAACTTTCCTTCATACTTACTAGATCCCTTAGGTAGATTCTTTGCAAATAGGGCTTGAAGCTCTTCAATCTCTCTTTCTTCTTTCTCAAATTTTTCTCATTCCTTAGCATATATCCTAAGCATAGATGTACTTTCACCAGAGTCATATAATTGCTTATCGTTGGAAATAATAGCTTTAAATGCAAATTCAAATTTAGGAAATCTATCTCCAAATTCTCTCATTTCAAAATTAGATAACATACCAACCAATTTCTCTCATGTCACATTAGACACCATTTTGATTTCTTCAATAGCAGCAACTTTATGATTGTAAGGAGGCAAGGATCTTAGGATTCTAGAAACAATCTCCTCTTTCTCCAATTTTCTACCAGCGCATATGATTCCACAAATAAGGTCAATGATCTTACTCACATACATAGTAATGTTCTCATATTTTCTCATCCACAATGCTTCATATCTTCCTCTTAGGATTTGTAGCTTTGCTTGCTTCGCAAACTTGTCTCCTTCATATAGTTTATCTAACTTTTCCCATACTTGATGTGCACTCTTGAATCCTAGATTATTTGTTTACTTAGAATCTAATAAGGTACTCCTCAAGGCTTCATAAGCTCTAATATTAATCACATATTATTTATTCTCATCAAAATTTATAGTATAAAAATAAGCATGAGGCTTTTAATTATTCTTTGTAATAGCCCAATGTTCTTTGCTAAGACATCTCAAGTGTGTAATCATCCATTCCTTCCATATAGTATAATGTGTTCCCTCAAATCTCAGACTATCCTTCTGAAAGTTTGGCATCCTAGATCTCCTTAAGTGGTCAAGATTCTTATAGAGGACACTAGCTCTGATACCAATTGTTATACCTTAAGAAGTACATACACATTTGAGATGGAGGAGGGTGAATAGTTTGTACCACAATAAAAATAAAATATAACCAACTTACAAACTTTAACCTCAGATCTGAATGGTAAACATGAAAGAAAGATCTCAACACAATAGAAACACATAACACCAAGATTTTTGACATGGAAACCCTATTAGAGGAAAAACAACAGTGAGGATGGAACTGACAAGATGAATGCACTCAATAATAAATATTGTACTTAGTTAGAAGTATTAAAAAAGGGGAATTCACTTGCATTCACATACACTGCCTAGAGATTACAGATCAAATACAATTACAAGAAGGATCACTACCTTATAACACTCTAATTATAGATCAAGGAGGACTTATATTCCAAACACATGAACTGACTGATAGCATATGTAATGCCAAAACAATTCCAATGAAGCACATAGATCTCTGACTTATTTCAGATTCCAATCATACCTATGCATACAACATCATGTAAATCAATTATTCAATTTGGCCATACATTTTTCACTCTTTTCAACTTCAAATGAACACATCTATAAATATAATTCATCAACTCATCATAAATATGTTGACAAAGGACCTAATTACAAACAAATAATAAATTACAATTCAATCCTCAATGCGATCCATTGAATGTCAACTAAGACATTTCAATGATCCATATGAACAACCTTGAACATGCTTAGATCCACCAATCATTCTCTACACCTTCACAACATGTCACATCATCAGGTCGGCTAAGACCAAATGAAGAACACCAACACATT
The DNA here is from genome assembly GCA_018584345.1 of Thuja plicata. Classification (NCBI taxonomy): domain Eukaryota; kingdom Viridiplantae; phylum Streptophyta; class Pinopsida; order Cupressales; family Cupressaceae; genus Thuja; species Thuja plicata. Next base: position 1,852,769 of record MU223242.1, on the reverse strand, counting down.
ACATGAAAATAATAAAATTTGATAACTTCAACCAATGTGATCCAGAAAAACAATCAGAACATGATCAATAAATATCAACAAGTAACATTAAGTACCTCAAAAACCTTATCATCAACATGAACTCGGGATCTAAATCCATCTCTGCACTCTGTTCATCAACAATAATATCTGCAACCTTTGTTACTTAATAAATATATCTTTCTAGTATCCAAATCATAAACAACTTGGATTTTAGGAAACATATGCAAGTCCTAAACTCATTATCAGGTTAGCAACCAAAAAATCTTCAACACCTATCCACACCGATCCAAAAATTGAAACTCTATCTTTTCCTGAACAACCAAAATACCAGTGACTGGTAAATAAGTCATAACTCTCAAATCATCACACCAACTTCTGAAAACTAACATGCATCATCTATAAACATCTATAAACACAATTGTATGATCACAATTGTAGCTCTTCTATGTAGTATCCATACCAAGCAATTCAATCTCACTGAACATACCAGTAACACCATCTTCAATAGTAGAAGTATGTTTACATCAATGAAAAACTTTAATGTCAAAATATAGGCATAATATCAACAACATCTTATCAATATCCAAGTTAAAAATTCAATCAATGCACAAAGAAACAATACCAATAATAATATCATCAATATCTACAATTTGACATCTCAATCTCTCCCCAAAGATCAGTTTTTTATCACATGAATCTCTGCCCCTTTGAAATCAATGAAAAATTCATAATATATGCACTAAGGCATAGAGGCCAAAAATATGAACAACACAACTCATGAAATACTTTCCACACACTACTCCCCTTAAGGAGAAACCACCAAACCATCAATCTAGAAGAATGATAGCTCTATAATCACACTAGACATATGCATCTCTAGCTCTAATCAGGAGGGGAAATCATCCCAAGCTTACCTCAGAGATACTCAAAAGTACTCTTTTGCAAGGGCTTCATGAATATATCTACAATCTGCTCTTTCTCATTAACTCTATCTCTCAAGAAATGATATTTGATAGAAATATGTTTTGTCTTTGAATAGAACACATGGTTCTTTGAAATATTGATAGTGTTGGGTTTATTTCTAGTTTTTCTGAGTCTTTCTAAAGGTTTTGGTTCCCATTGTCAGTTTATGCCTTAAAATTCAAAGTGTCTTCAAGCATGCCATTAAATTTTCTTGTAAATGTTTGTTTCCCAAGCAATGTGGTACAAAAAATGGATGAAAGCCTTAAACCTTAGGTATCTTTTGTCTTTACCATAAAAAAACCCTAGACCCTAATGATATTTTTCTATTTTGAAGTTACTTTTGGTGAGTAACTTAAGTGTTTTTTAAATCATGTGCCTTTTGGGTTGTTTCCTTTATCTCTTAATCTCATGATCAAGACCAAATATTATTTATGGTCTGGATACTTAGTGCAAGCTGTTATCTCTTAATCTCAGGAAGAAAGGAATATTCTCTTATGAATTTATAGATTAAGTGTAGGCAGTAGATCAAGATCTCATTGTGTGGTTGGTGCGTGATCGCTAAACAAAGATGAATTCAAATCAATGATTCATAGATTTAGCGACAACTATGGATGCATTTTTCATCATATGGCTAGTGCTAGATCTCATTACTTAACTCCATTTATAAGAACTATTTAGCGATTCAGAGATAGCCTTATCTCTAAATCTCATAATCTAACATGAGGTTAGGACAGAGTTCACTTTTCTCTTTGTCACTAAATCTCTAGATGAACTCAGAGTTAAGTGAAATATTGCAGAGATTCCATGAGGATCATTGATCCCATTCCAGATGAGTGGTTAGCACATGATCTCTAGATAGTAGCCAAGGTCAAGCTTTTATTCAGTGATTGAGCAAGGACAGTCGATCTTGTTTTATGCTTGGTTTGATTGAGTGGTCTACGTTTGATCTCCAATTAAACCCAATAGTTAGTGAATCTTTCAGAGACTTGGAGATAAAGTAGTTGTGTGATCTCTAGATGAACCTGTGGTTGAAGCCAATTCAAGTGAAGTCTATTGCGAGATTTAGAGATGACTTGGTTGTGTGATCTCAGAATGAAACTGTAGTTAAGAAAATAGTCTTGAGATTTAGCATGATTCGTTGGATTAAAAAGAAAGATCAAGGGTTGTCTCTTAATCTCATAAAGAATTGGTCAAGTGTAGAAATATTTAGAGGCTTCACAGTGATCTTTGATCAATGAAAGATTCAAGGGCTAGTGCTAGATCTCTATATTAAACCTAGGTTGTGAAAAATATTCAGCTACTTGGAGATCTATTTAGTGACTGAATCTCTAAGTGAATCACGGTCAGTTTAGAGTTAGTTCAAATATGAGTCAGGTTCACTGAGAAAGAATATGGATCGTTGATCAAGACAAATATGTGCGTCTGGTATTGAATCACTAGAAATGTTCAAGAAATCATGAATCATTTAGCGATTAGGGAATAATGAGAGAAGATGCAGACATGTGTCTAAGTGGATAAAGAAATATGTGGTATTCATTAAGTCTCTAATTAAACCCAAGATTAGACAGATCATTCAATAATTTAGAGACTTCTTTATCTCTAAATCTTGAGACATGACTAGAGTCAGTACAAACATTGCGAGATTATGAGATATCCTTTATCTTTTCATCTCAGAATAGATTGGAGTTAGTGCCAAGGATTATGAAATCAAGTATCAACCATGGATCATAAGTCAAGATTAAGGGTTTCCATTTAATATTGCAATACATTGAGTAGGTACAGAATGATTCAGAGATTTAGCACAAGATGTAGATCAAGATCTCATCATGTGGTTGGCATGTGATCTCTGAATAAAATCAAGGTTGAGTAAAGTATTCAACAACTTAGAGATTTTCTAGTCACATGATCTCCAAATCAAACCATGGGTCAAGGAATAACTATATGAGTTCATGATTTTCTTTAGCCACACAATCTCCAAGTGACTTGAGTTAGGATAAATTTAAGAGCTGAGTTGTTAAGGAAAAGATTTGGACCATTGATATGATTTAGATCCTATGATGTGCATGTGATCTTTGAATAAATATTGAGTTAGCCAAGTCATTCATCTATTCAAAAACCTAGTTGTCTTTGAATCTCCAAATAGACTCAGATTCAGAACAAAGTTAATATTTTTCCTTATCGCTAAATCTCTTAATGGACCTGAGGTTATGATGAAAGCTCAAAGATTCAGCAAGGATCATCGATCTTAAGTCAGATGAATGGATAGCGCTAGATCTCTAGATGAGACTCAAGTTAAGATTTTTCTTCAGCGACTTGGCGGTTCCTTTCTCTCTGAATTTCTATATTTGATCATGGGTAAAGAAAAGTCAAGTAAAGTTTATTATGAGATTCAAAGGTAAGAATAAATGAGTTAATGAGAGTTAAGAGATGAACTAAAAGCAAAGAAATGTTAAAATGAGTGGCTAGCATTGAATCTTGGAACAAAGTCAGAGTTAAGCTTACCATTTAGAGACTTAGCGAGGACCATTGATTAAGTAAGATATCTATGGCTGGAGCTAGATCTCATAATGTAACCAAGGCTAGATGAAACATTTAGAGACTTAGAGATAAACAAGTCACGTAATATCCAAATAAACTATGGTCTAAGTGTAGTAAAATTATGAGTATCCTATCTCATGCCTTCTCAAGGAAACAATATAAAAAATAGGTTTAATAAAGATCAAAGATCTTGACAAAGTACAAGTAATCCACTAAGCTTGAAAAGGGTAAGAAAAGTAGGCCAATCAGATCTTGTATTGAGAATTTTAATGTAAAATAAGGTTTTAAAATATGAAAGAATTCAATACTTTTTCCATCCAAGCATTCAAATTCAATTACCTGTCAACTTCAAGTGCCATGACTAGGAGAAAATTGATGTCAAGACATGAAGAGTTATTAGAGAAGTGACTAAGAAATAGTTTCCAAGTTTCTACTAGACTGATGCATTGATGATTCAATAATAAATACATGTAGCCTTTGTAAATTCTAATTACCAAAGTTTTCAGAGCACACAAATAAAATTGCATAAGTTTCAGAGCAATTATGAAAATCTTGTTGCAGAGAGAAGGATAGTTCATAATCAAGTAATGATGAGTCAAGATAAATCAAGAAGAGATTTAGTCAGTGGTGAGGGAAAACATGCAAAGGAATGTTGGTTGTATTTCTAGTTGTAGTCTGGCCAGTAAAATTTTTGAAGTTCCCTTTCAGTAAGAGCCATTAGAAGTCAAAATTTGCCTGTTCTTGTCAAAGTATTTCCATGCAAATGATGATTTCTAGGCCTTAGAATAGTGAAATGTCAAAAAATCCTGTTTTTTAGGTCATCCCTTGTTCTAAATAGGTAAAACCCTGAGCCCTTAACTCTTTTTAATGTTCAAAAAATGAAAAAAGCCCTAATTTCCAAGTCAAGGTTATGATTTAAAGTTACCTTTTTCAAACTTAAGTTATGAAATAAATCATGTGCCTTTTTAGACAGGTCGCCAAGTCTCTGAATGATATAAGAATGTTTTGTTATGTTTAGAGACTCGGCGGAATGCCTTTGTTGTGTTATCTCTAAGTGAAAAATAAAATTCCACTTTGGTTACGAAATTAAGCAACAATCGTCCATCTGGTGAAGGATCTAACAGTGGTCATAAAGTCTTGTAATGAACCCTGTAGTTAGTAAAATGTTTGGTGAATTTGAGATACTATGGTCACGGTGTCTTTGGATCAAATCAGAGTTAAGTGGTGAGTCTAAAAGATTACATAGTCGCCAAGTCTCAGGTTAGAAAGTCAGTTAAGATAAAGGATTAAGAGACTTGGAGACAACTATAGGATGAAAAGAAGATCTGCGGTTGTCACGTAGTCATTGATTAGTTTTGACAAGTCAACATTATTTTAGTGATTAGGAGACAAGAAGTAATAAGGAGACACGTGTTCCAAAATCTAAGTGACTAAAGTATGTAGTCACGTAGTCTCAGAATGTGAAATTTGTCATCTAGCAAATAAGAGACTAAAGGGAATATTACACTCTTGTCGCCAGGTCTCCAAGTGAACTAGGGTTTTTATGAAAGATTCATAGACTTAGCGGAGCCGTTGTATGATGAAAAATGATAGATCAATGGTTTTTGGGAAGTCTCTAGATAAAAATATTAAAATTGATTTCTTTAAGCGACTTAGAGATAGAAGGAAATAAATGTTACATTATACTATAGTTGCCAAGTCTCCAGAATGAATTAAGTTGATAAATTGAAGGTATCATATGCTTAGTCACTAAGTCTCCAGTATAAAATGATTAAGTTATAAACATCTAGTGATTAAGAGACATAGGCTTAAGTCGTGAATTCTCATAAAGCATTAATATGATTCAGAGACTTTGCGATAAGTGTCTGATTAAAAAGAAATCTATGGTGGGCAGGATGTCGCATGATAAAATCAGAGTTAGGAATTTCTTTCAGAAACTTGGATTTCTTCAGTTGCGTGATCGCCAGAAGCTGACTAAGGTTAAACTAAAGTAAACGAACACATGTTGTCACTAGGTCTTGAAAGGAAATCAGGGTTAAAACAAATGTTAAGAGACATGTAGACAAAGCATGGTCGCTAGGTCACGAGATAAGGAAAATGAAGAATATAGTGAAGAAAAGTTAAAGCTAATGCTGATATGCTACGGTTGAAAAGTCACTAGCCAATAGTAATGCAGAACAGCTATGACAAGGTGGAAAAATTGCTAAAAAGAGCCAATCACATCATTTGTAACCTTTGATCAAATTTAATAAGAATTTTCATGAATTTGTCACTCATTGGAATTAGATTACCTGTCATGATCAAAGGCTACAACTAGGAATCAATATTAATGGCACAGTGTGTAAAATTGAAGGCATAAATGATAGATTTTTCAATAATGAGCTGCATACCTTGAGCATTTTTTTCCATAAATAGCTGATATGGTGCTCATTTTCACTTGCCTTGCATTCAGAATTTTAGAGTGGAGAATTTTCCAAGTTTTTCGTGTTTAAGAAAAAGGGAGAATAGTTCCCTTTTTAAAGAGTGAATTGAGCAAATTTTTCTATAGAATTCAAGGTAATCGGTGTGAATTTTAGTTCTCTTGAATTATTTTCAGCGCATTTTAGTTCAGGGTAAGGGTTTACAAATAGATTTGTTTCAATATCGGTACCAAAAAATTGAGAGAAGAATAGAATAGAACAAGTTGAGTCAAGCACAGAGTGTGGCCTCCACAAGTGGAATGAATGATGATATATATGATGATGCCAAGGGAAAGAGGAATTATTAAGATGAGTTCTTGAAGTTATTGCTAGGTTCTACACAAAATAAGAAGTCAAATGACGATATCCTGATTCATGACTTGGCCAACATCAGAGATGCGAAGACACCAGGAACATCAGGTTATTCTCTGTTTAACTACTTCTATAAAAACTATGATCAAGTTGTGCCTATCTCGAACCCTTGGACATGTGGACTGGCTAGATTTTTAGTTCCTGATGTGTTTGTAGATGTTGATTTCATTTTAGCCCTAGCAAACAATTATGATGAGCTTAGCAAAATAATTAAGAGAAATGATAGGACTGTGTTACTTGCTTTAAGTAGAAATTCATTTATGCAAGCATTTAACCTCTATTACCAAATGTCAACTGAAATTAACCTCAAGAAATAAGAAGAGAGGTATGAAAGGGAATCTAGAGTCATTAGGAATTTGATAAAGAGACACATGCCTAAGGAGTCAAGGAATTATATTGCCACTTTACCAGGTTTGGCACCTTATTTTTACAAATATTTAAACCATTACATGAAATACATTTCCTATGCATTGTGTAGAGTGCTAGGGAGGGATGGAGGTGTAGAAAGGATAAATGCAGGTATTTTGATGATTGCCTTAGACATAAAGGATGTGTATACAAGCACTAGTTATGATTACATCCAATATATCATTGATAGGATGCATGAGGGTTTTGTAGCTATTAAGAAAAAGGAGAAAGAGCCCAAGTTTCTGCACTATTCTATTTTGATGCATTTTTTTCTTTATTTCAATTACCCTATAATGGATGAACAAAATTTGAACCCTCAAAGATTCCACTACAATTAGCCCAACCTCATTCAATTCTGGATCAAAGTGTGGAATTACACTGCTAAGGATTGTGACTTCTTTGGTTGCGAGAATTGGATTGTGTACCCAATAATGCAAAGCCTAGGAGTAAATAAGACTAGGTTACCCGCAAAAGTATTGCAACTTTTGAGGCCATGTGAGTATGTTGATAAATGTCTGGGTGATCATAATTGGGGTGATTTCTACCTGGGAAAATTTTTTACTATGATAAGAGTATATGGATGTTCACATCCTTCTCATATTCTCCCATATCATGTTCCAACTAGGATAGCTACAATAGAATTCATTTGGCAGCTAATGTTGACAAATAAAGACCACTTGGCACCACATAGAAAGGGGATATTTACCCCTAGACAGTTTAAAGTGTATCGGTTTACAATTGGCAAGAGAGCCATAGATCCAATAATTAATTAGATGAGTCACTATAAGATGGGTGTAGCCTTGTGTAGGTACAATGATGTTGAAGGATTCATTGTGGGAGCCAAGAAACTTTTAACTCCTACCATATCACATAAATATTTACATGAAGAGTGTATGGAGGAGGATGCTATTAGAAATATTTTGGAAGAAGGAGAAGTAATGACAAGAGCATACATGATCCAATAACTTATGGACCTGGAGAGGTAGGTGAAGAGAAAAGGGATGAATTTTGGAGGTTTCTACCCTGATTTTCCTTATCTCAAAAGGCTAGATACAATGATTGAGAGCCACACTCTTTTATGCAATTAGCTGGAAGAAGCACTAGTGGTACTGGAAAAGGGCCATAGAGAGAATTTAGAATTTGAATATGATGATGATAGTGATCAAGGTTTTCCTTCTCCCAAAGCTTACCTAGATTACCAAGTAGTACCATTAAAGCTTGCATCAAAAGGGAAAGAATATGTTGTTGACCTAAAAGAGGTCCAAGAGCATGAGGCTACTAATGAGCCTGCACTTGAAAGGAAAAAGGTTGATATTGGTGAGCATTCAGTTGTCAAAACTTATGAGAGAAAAGAAAAGAAAAAAGATAAGGTGAGTGCCCTTATTCCTGGAAAAAGGCCTTATGATCACCAATTAAGGAAAGAAATAAGAAAAGGAAATAAATTGCAGAAAGAGGTTGAAGAAGATATTGAGTTACCTCTCTTAACTAGCATTGATGAAAGGATGATTCATCAACAAAAGCTCCTTGATGATGGCAATTTCATCAAAACTAAGGATTTTAGAGATTTCCTTGGGTGGAATAAACAAAAGAAAGTAAGTGAACAACTGAGACTAGAAGGAGGAGAACTAGTCACTAATGAGGCCCTCCTAGCCATATGGAACTATGATCCTGAATCCAAAGAAATAAATCCTGAGGAGGATAGGAAATTAGTTAAAGAAAGTAGTATGTTACTTGTTGAGGATTGGGATCTAGCCTCGACCTTTATATTAGATCAGATCGGAAGGTAGCCAGATTTTAAACTGACATCTTAAGTGCAAGTTGGTGAAATGATCAAGGTATTTGGATATAATCCAAAGCCCCAAGCAGTTTCAATTTGGAGCTTAGCTCCTAAAGATCAGAAACTAGCTCTATTAAACATTCAAGAGAGCATGGTAGGTAATCAGATGGTATGGTCAGTACATAACACAAATGACTTGGAGATTTCTTAGATTTTACCCTATTCAGCACAACTGAATGAAGACAAAACAAAACATCTATCCCAGAAATGTGATACCTTGATAAATGAGGCTAGTGCCATAGCCAAAGATAGGGAGATTTGTTACATCAAGATACATGCTCTAGAGAGTATAATTAAGGATTTAACTTAGCCGTTAATAGAAAAGCCAGAAGTTATCCCTACCACACCTAAAGAAAGTATAGATGCAGAGGTCTAGATAGAGTTAACAGGGGACAATGAAGAAACAAAGGAAGGGATAAATGAACATAATGATATGGTCTATGGATCATTAATGAGTATTTTCTAGCACAGGATTGATATCCCAAAAGATAAAACTGATTTGATACTAAGTGCATAAAATAAATTGTCTATTCTATATGTTGAGGTAACTAATTATCTCAATATTTTAAATCCTTATTTTACAACTTGGTCAAGTAGGACACAACTTTTTGAGAGGTTGGCTTCTTTACAGCCACATAAGCAGGATTTTCCAGAAATAGTTACTGAGGTTGGTGAGGAGATAGCGAAGATAAATGTGACTTTACCTTTCTTCAAAGGTAAGTTAAATCAGCTTGAGGCAAGATTGGGCCTATTTGGAACAGATTTCAAGAGATTCATTCCTCCAATCAAGGGAGAAGACAATCAAATCAAGGCCTTGGTAGCCTAGATGGGAGAATTTGACAGTAAGTTGCCTAATAAAGAGGCATTTATTACAAATGAAGAACTAGATATGGAGTGTTGCAATAAAATCCTGGATGAAGCATTCAAGGCTGAAACTGACATAAATAAATTTATGGAAAATGTCAAAGGAATTATAGATGCCAGGTGGGACAGGTAGAGAGCACAATTGCAAGATATTCAAAGCTTTAGTTGGCCTGCTGAGGAAGATGTGGTAGCATGGGATGTGATGACACACCCTAAGAAGAAGAAGCCTGCCACAATTGACCTTGATATAATTGATGAGGAATAAAGGAATGCCAGAACACCTTATATAGATTTCTTGGAAGACAAGCATGTTAGTCATCATCAAAGTCAAATCAAAAACTATCCTGAACATACACAACCAAAGATGTTGAAAATCACATGAAGACAAAAGAGTGAATTGGATTTCATCCTCTTTTTTGTCTTTCCACCGCTTGGTTTATCTTGTCTTTTGTTTTATCTGTATTTAGGGTTAAGTTTCAAAAACCATCCGAAGCTTGTTGCATCCTTTTCTTAAGGATTCCGAGATGGTTTATATATATATATTGTAACTTTTTAGAGGTGGTGAAATATAATTTTAAGCCTGACTATAGAATTTTGTCTGAGTTTTTGAGCTTTTGGTCTCTATATGTATGAAAAGGAATATAAATAAAATACAGTGCATCTTCTCTTCTATATTTATTGTTGTCTCTTTACTTATTGTGTATTCTCTTTTATGTTTAATCTGTAAGGTATTTTAAGCATATTGGTTACAAGGTAGCTATATAATTGATTGCAAGTTTCTTTCAACGGAAGAACTAAGTTTTGTGAGTAGTTTTAGGGAGCATAAAAATATCCAAGGATTTGATACAATGATGTGGAAGTGATAGGGTAATTTGTAAGACACTTTACTCAAGTTGCATATAGGTTGTAAGATAATCTATAGTATCTTTATTTACCTTTTCTGTGGATTTTGCATCTTTTGACTCTATAGCCCAAGGATAGGCACTAGTCTAGAATTTGTCAAGTAGTTTATCATCATCCAAGTAATTAAAAATATACAAATCTCTTACATTTACAGTCATATACATATAAATTCAAGTAATTGTATCAAGATATACAATTCATTTTAATAATCCCTTTGAGAGAGGATTAAAATAGGTTGCCCCTCCTAAGTTCAGAGAACTATAAAAGGAAGAAGGATGAATGTCCTTAAAGCACTACTATTTGTTGTTATCATTTCAATAGTTTTCATGGTTA
>MU223242.1:1830356-1841961 GCA_018584345.1 Thuja plicata | reverse complement strand
AGAAGGAGGTGATAATAGTTTCCCCAAATATTATCATAAATCCTCATCAATTAGAGTTTTCTCTTGCTTGAGTCAGTATTTTCAAACATTGGGAATCATAGAGTTAATCAAGCATATGTTGAAGGTTTAGAAAGAAAAACCCCTAATAAATTGGTGAATCTACTGGGGATATTGAGATCATAAATCATATTTAAGAGTTATCCCAGAAACTGGTTGCAGAAAAGAATTCATAAGTACCAGAGATAGAGTTTTACCCATCCTAGTCGCCTAACAAATTGGTGACTCTGCTGGGGAGTAAAAGACTGTAAGGTGCTAGTAAAATCATTTAGAATCTTAGAGGTTTTAGAAGATAGTATATTTACAGTTAATAGTTTCCTAGATTCATTCTAATAGTATTCATTACTCCCAAGTTTGGGTGGCGACTCTAAAGTTAAATCTCTATGATCAGTAACAAGTTAGGTAAATATCTTTCAAAATGAATACTAGTTCTAGAATGAGAAATAATCCAAAAATTGCATTAGATGGTGGAATCCCATCATCCTCAAGAATGGAGATGTCTTGGAGGAAGAAAAGAAGCCAAGTCAATATTGATGAAACTCCTCCAAGGGGAAAAGAAAGTAATACTAGGAGGGAGGAAGATAGCAATCAGTCTAATCATGATGGCAATACTTCAAAATATGAAGAAGCTACAGAGAAGGGATTAGAAACACTTGTAACCACCTCCAATTCTATTGAAAGAGAGGGAACAACTACAATCAGTTCAGACTCAGAGGAAATTCCTTCTGATAAAATTGTTGAGGAAGAAACAATCATCATGAAACATCTCGCCCTTATTCAGCAGATGAAAATGGAAAGAGAACTAAGAAATAAAAAGCATGAGCATAAGGATGTTGACAAAGTTATAAGAAGATCCTCAAGACATAAACCTACAAGAAATAAAGAAAGGTTTGAAAAGAACCATGAAATACCCATTACTCATAATTCTTCTAGTTCACAAAATGTTAGGGATAAAGGTAAACAAAAAGTCACTGAAAGCAAACTTGAAAAGCCAAAGGTTCAGAGGCCCTTAACAGAGAAAGTGTCCAAGTTGGATATTGACCTTGAAATACTAAGAATAGAAAAAGAAACCATGGCAAAAATGCTAGAAAAAGCTAAGGTAGAAGCTGCAACAATAGAGATGAAAAGGAAAATAGACTTTTAGTATTCTTCCAAATATTTTTATGCTGGAAATGAGAACACAACATCTTCTAAAGAAAAGGCTACTACCTTCAAAGATCCTGATAACTTCCAAAGGAAACCATTGCATCCTGCAAGGTATAAGAAATTTAATTTCATTGGTATTCCTGGATACCCAAATGCATTTCCAAAAGATGTATGTGATATTGGAGAAAAGCTCCCAAAGTTTGCAGGTAATAATGTTATCTCTTGTGAAGTACATTTAAGAAAGTTCATTGACTTTGTTGATGATTTGAATATCACTCATGAAGATGTGTTCATGAATATTTTTGTTCAGTCTCTAGTGGAGGATGCTAGAGAATGGTTTAGAGGTCTTTCTAATGGATCTATTGCTTCCATGGATGAATTAATTGAGTTGTTTAAGGACCAATATGGTGATAAGACAAACAAAGGGTTCTTACTGAATGAGTTCAATAACATCAGAAAGGACTATAATGAAGAGGTCACTAAGTTCAATACTAGATTTCAAAGGGCTATGCATAATTTGTTTCAAAAGATAAGGCTGGATGAAGAGGCATGTTTAGCAACCTATTTAAATGCTTTTGATTCTAAAATGGGTTATTCTCTTAGGGATAAAAATCCTAGAACCCTCACTAATGCCTACAAGATAGCAGTAAATATTGAAATGAACAGAAGGGTATCTAGTAAACTAAATAGGAGAGATGATTCAAGGTTTAGTAGGAGTAACCTAAAGGAACCAGAATAGAAAGAGTATAGGGCTCCTCAAAATATTAGGCCTTCCTATAATAACACTTATAATCCTCAGAATAGAATGCAACATCATCCTTATGGAACCCAGTTCAAGGATGGGAAGCCTATTTCTCAACCTAGAAAAGAAAAAAATGAGAATAGAACTCTAGACCCTTTGCATAAAAATGTTGTCCATTTGTGTAATGATGACTTCTGGTGTGAGTCTTGTGAAGCCCCACATAACCTTGATTTTTGCATTGTAACATTAGATTTGAAAGAAAATGAAGAACAATGGAATGATGAAAGTGAACAATGTGATTGTAATATGAAAAATACCTATTCATGTCATGATGTAGACTCAGATAATGAAAATGAAAATTATGATTCATATAGTTCACAAGGAAATGTAGAAGTCAGTCATCAACAAGTTTTACCAGATAGTGAAATAGAAGAAACTTATGACCACATAAGATGTTATGGAAGAATTACTGTAGATTTAGAGAACAAAGCTAGAATCAATTATCACCTAAGAAACAGAGTAGTTGGTGGAACTGGTAGTCAACCATTTGGTGTCTTTATAAGAGAAAACAAAACAGACACCAAATATATACAAAAGAAAGATGGACCTGAGGAAAATGTTAACACACCTAAGGTCAAGGTTATAACTAAAGCCATAGATCCTATTGTTGTACAAGAAGGAAAAGAAAAGGTATAAGAAATAAGTACTACTCTTAAGGTAGAAAAAAAATAAAAATAAAAAAAGAACCAGCTCTAAACATATAGATTGAGGAAAATAATATTATTGCTGAAAAACCAAAATCCTCAGATGTAAAGTATACTCTAGTAGACAATATGGGCCAATGTTTGTCTCAAATGACTATAAAGGTCCCATTTTTAGAAATTATGAGGATTAAGGAACATAAAGAAAAGGTTCTATCATTATTGAACAATGTGCCTATAGCGAAAGTTCAAAATCTAGAAAGTATTGATGAGAGACTAAATAACAAAGGGAAGGAAGATGAAGTAATGATTTCTCAGATTCCTCAGATTTTATTGAACACAACTACTTCTCCTAAGGTTGTTGACCCATTCTTTCTAACAATGGTAATTAATGGAAGGATGCTTAAAAACTGTATGATTGATTCAAGAGCATCAAACATTGTCATGCCAATATAGATTCTAAGGTCTATGGGATTACAAGTGGACACTCCTAATGGTAGATTTCAAGCAATGGATTATAGAGAAGTACCTACTATTGGTACTATTGAAGCCATGCCTTACAAATTAGTAGTGTGTCCTGATGTGATTTTAACTATGAAAGTTCTTGTTGATATATCACCACATTATGGGATGCTACTATCTAGAAAGTGGAGTGCTTCAAAGGGTGGTAGTATACAAAGTGATTTGTCATATGCTACTTTTAATATTAATGGAAACAATGTTAAGGTGTCAAGAGAAAGAAGGACTCCTCATATGATTGAATGGTATGAAGACACTAACATAAATTACTATGTTGATGTGGACATGGAGAATTTTAGAGTACAGAGGAATGATCATCATCATCAAAGTAAAAATACTGATCCTCTAGTTAAAGATTTGACTATACAAGGTGATGGATTGTGGAAAATGTATTTTGATGGAGCTTGCTCAAAAGAAGGATTAGGAGCTAGTGTACTACTTGTGTCTCCATCAAGTACAACTTTCAAATATTCTTTTTTGATATCCTTTCATTGTACAAATAATAGAGTAGAGTATGAGGCTTTATCTTTAGGGCTAGAAATTGCCATCAAACATGGATTAAAATATTTAAAGGCTTATGGTGATTCTGAACTAGTGGTAGCCCAAATAAGATCCAAATATGCAGTGAAAAATGATAGATTGAAAATGTATAAATATGCTATTTGGGATCAGATTGAAATGTTTGATGCCTTTGATATAAGTTGGATAGAAAGGTCTAAGAATATAATGGAAGACTTCTTAGCAAATTTTTCTCTGATAACTAATGATCGGACCTTACATGGGGTATCAATACTTGAAGTTACGACAAGACCAGTTATTCTAGATAATATATACAACAAGCAAGTTTTTTAGGATGACCAAGATATTCTGAGATTCATTCAGTGTCTGGACCATTATGAGAATCAATACATAGATTGCAATACCTTACTGGATAATAATGATGGTAAAGACTACATCTTAGGAAATGAGGTTGTCCAATTGAGTTCCAATCAGATTCCTAGGGGTCTGGTTGAACTTGAAGCATTGTTCAGTAGCCAGAATGACCACTCAGCAAAAATAATCAATGCTAAGGTTGAGGACTTAGAAGAAATTAATTTAGGATCAGAAACCAGTCCTCAAGTTGTTTACATTGGAAAAGGTTTAGATTCCCATATTAGAACAAATTTGATTAAATTTTTGAGAAAATATAAGCATGTTTTTGCATGGTCATATGAAGACCTAAAGGCTTATAGGGAAGACCTTTTCCAACATGAGATTCCACTAAAATCAGAGGTGAAACCATTTAGGCAAAAATAGAGACCTATTAACCCTTTGTTGGCTCCTAAGATGCAGCAAGAATTGATGAAGTTAAAAGATGCTGGGATTATCCAGCCTATTAGACACTCAACATGGGTTTCAAACTTAGTGCCAATAAGAAAAAAGAATGGTGACATTAGATTATGTGTGGATTTCAGAAATTTGAATATTGCCTCACTAAAAGATAATTTTTCCTTACCTAATATGGAGGCAATGTTACATAAAGTGACTGGTTGTGAGCTGCTATCAATGATGGATGGTTTCTCAAGCTACAACCATGTTTTCGTAAAGGAATCAGAGTAGTACAAGACTGCATTTACCACTCCTTGGGGTACTTATGTTTATATCAAAATGCCATTTGGATTGATAAATGCAGGAGCAACTTTTCAAAGGGCCATGGATGTTGCTTTTAAGGAATTTATTGACTTATTCATGGTCATTTATCAAGATGATCTAACTGCATACTCTAAGAAAATGAAGGATCATTGTTAGCACCTAGGTAAAAATTTTAGTAGAGCTTTGGAGTATGGTGTTTCATTGAATCCTAAGAAATATCACTTTGCAGTACAAGAAGGAAAATTGTTGGGACACATAGTATCTAAAGATGGAGTAGGAATAGACCCAGAAAGAATAGAAGCAATCCAAAAGTTCATTGCTCCAAAAAATTTAAAGGGCATTCAATCTTTCTTAGGAAAGATTAATTTTTTTAGAAGATTTATAGAAAATTTTGCCGAAATTGTCAAACCCATCATAAAGTTGCTAAAAAAAGATGTAAAATTTAATTGGAAAGAAGAAGCTCAAATAGCATTTGAGAAAATAAAGAAGGCAGTGCAAGAGGCTCCTGTTCTAAAATCATCTAATTATAGTAAGCCCTTTTCTCTATTTTCATTTGCATCTTATCGTACAATTGCTGTTGTTTTTCTATGAAAAGATGAAGAAGGATTTGAGCATCCAATAGCTTTTTATAGTAAATCTCTCTAGTCAACAGAGCTAAATTATGAGATGATGGAGAAACAGGCATATGCTCTAGTAAAGGCTATGAAATATTTTAGACCATATTTGGTCTGTGCCAAAGTACAAGTATATGTCCCACACTCAACAGTCAAAGATATTCTTACTCAGTCAGAAGTGACTGGTAAAAGATGTAAGTGGATAAATAGAATCCAAGAATTTAATATTGAAATCCACATTACAAATTTAATAAGAGGCTAGGGTTTGGCTAAAATCATGATAGAGGATAACTTGGATTTAGTAGAAGTGAATGATATAGAGACATAGGATCAGATAGTTACTAGTATAGAAAGACAACCATTTTATACTGATATTGTGTACTTCTTAAAAAATACCAAGTGTCCTGAGAATATGTCAGAAAATCAAAAGAGGATTCTGAAGTTGCAAACTCAGAAGTACACCTTGATTCAAGGAGACCTATATTGGAAGGATAAGAATGGTGTGCTACTGTTATGTTTAGATAAAAGTTAAGCTGAGAAGTTATTAAATGAAATGCATGCTGGGATATGTGGTGGGCATTTTTCTGCAAAAACTACTGCTCATAAGATTTTAAGGGGAGGCTATTATTGGCCCAGTATTTTTAGAGATACCCATGCATTTGTTTGGAAGTGTGAGCCATGTCAAAGGTTCTCAAATAAGCTCAAGTTTTCAGGTGCCCTATTGTTAAATCCTGTAAGTACTGAAGCACCTTTTTCCATGTAGGGTATTGACTTTATTGGAGAATTTTCAAAAAAATATAGTGGAGGACACAGTTGGATATTAGTGGCTACTAATTATTTTACTAAGTGGATAGAAGCTATCCCCACTAAAAAGGCAACAAGTAAAGTAGTCACTAATTTTTTAATGGAGAATATTCTGACTAGATTTTGTGTGCCTTCAAAGTTAGTAATGGATAATGCCATGTGCTTTAGATCAGATGAGATGAAAGAGTTTTGTGGGTAGTATGGGATCATAATGTCATATTAATCCCCATATCATCCATAGGAAAATGGACAAGATGAATCTAGTAATAAGAGTATGTACTAAAGATATTAAAGAAAACCTTAGAAAAGAACAAGAGAGCCTGGCATACAAAGTTGAGATTAGCCTTGTGGGCTGACAGAATAACAGTTAAGAAGGATACTGGTAGGTCACATTTTGAGTTAGTATATGGTCTATAGGATAGAATGCCTATAAATAATATGTTACCTATAGACAAGTTCATATGAGAAGAGGAGCTAGAAGTCTCAGATCCAATGAAAGACAAAATATTACAGCTAACTAAACTTGATGAGATCAGAAGAGATAGCCAAAAGGAAAACATAAAACTACAACAAAAAATGAAGTATCTGTTTGATAAAAGAGCAAGTTATAGAAAATTCCAACTTGGTGACCTAGTGCTCCAATGGAATATAAGATCAGAAGACAAAGGTAAGCATAAAATTTTTGAATCTTTATGGCTTGGTCCTTTTATTATCTCTCATAATTTTGGCAAAGATTCCTATATTATAAAAACATGGCTGATGAAGAGTATGAGTTGCCAGTGCATGGGCAATTTTTGAAACCCTTCTTCAATTGAAAACAAATTTTTATTCACAAGTAAGTCTGTATCATATTGTATATAGGTAGGTTTCCCTTTCTGTTATGTGTTTTCCTTCAAGCAGACATTTAGTCAGCGTCAAATAAAGATAATCTGCAACCAAAGATTTTGTGGTTCTCGATATAAATTTGCATTTAATCATCCTCAGTTAGAGCCACTGTTGGTTGTATTTTCAGTTGTAGTCTGACCAGTAAAATTTTTGAAGTTCCCTGTTAGTAAGAGCCATTAAATGTCAAAATCTTCCTGTTCTTGCCAAAGTATTTCCATGCAAATGATGATTTCTAGGCCTTAGAACTAGTAAAATGTCAAAAAATCCTATTATTTAGGTCATCCCTTGCTTGAAATAGGTAAAACCCTAAGCCCTTAAGTCTTTTTAAGGTTCAAAAAATGATAAAAGCCCTAATTTCCAAGTCAAGGTTATGATTTAAAGTTACCTTTTTCAAACTTAAGTTATGAAATAAATCATGTGCCTTTTTAGAAAGGTTACCAAGTCTCTGAATGATATAAGAATATTCTGTTATGTTTAGAGAATCAACGGAATGCCTTTGTCGTGTTATCTCCAAGTGAAAAAGAAAATTCCACTTTGGTTACAAGATTAAGCGACATCTGGTGAAGGATATAACAGTGGTCAAAAAGTCTAGTAATGAACCCTACAGTTAGTAAAATGTTTGGCAACTTTGATATACTATGGTCACGGTGTCTCTAGATCAAATTAGAGTTAAGCGGTGAGTCTAAAAGATTACATAGATACCAAGTCTTGGGATAGAAAGTGAGTTAAGATAAAGGATTTTGAGACTTGGAGACAACCGTAGGATGAAAAGAAGATCTGCAGTTGTCGCGTAGTTGCTGATCAGTTTTGACAAGTCAACATTCTTTTAGAAATTAGGAGACAAGTAGTAATAAGGAGAAACGTGTTTCAAAATCTAAGTGACTAAAGTATGCAATCGCGTAGTCTCAGAATGTGAAATTTGTCATCTGGTGAATAAAAGACTAAAGGGAATATTACACTCTTTTCGCCAAGTCTCCAAGTGAATTAGGGTTTTTATGAAAGATTTAGAGACTTAGTAGAGCCATTGGATGATGAAATATGAGAGATCATTGGTTGTCAGGAAGTCTCCAGATAAAAAGATTAAAAGTGATTTATTTAAGAGACTTAGAGATAGAAGGAAATAAATGTTACATTACACTATAGTCTCTAAGTCTCTAGAATGAATTAAGTTGATAAATTAAAGGTATCATATGCTTAGTCGCTAAGTCTCCAGTATAAAATTATTAAGTTATAAAAATCTAGAGATTAAGCGACATAGGCTTAAGTCGTGAAGTCTCATAAAGAATTAATATGATTTAGAGACTTAGCGATAAGCATCCAATTAAAATAAATCTACGGTGGGTGGGATGTCGCATGATAGACTCAAAATTAGGATTTTATTTCAGTGACTTGGATTTATTCAGTCGCGTGATCGCCAGAAGCTGACTAAGGTTAAACTAAAGTAAATGAACACATGTTGTCCCTAGGTATCAAAAGGAAATCAAGGTTAAAATAAATGTTAAGCGACATGGAGACAAAGCACGGTCGCTAGGTCGCCAGATAACAAAAATGAAGAATACAATGAAGAAAAGTTAAAGCTGATGTTGACATGCTATGGTTGAAAAGTCACCAGCCAATAGGAATGTAGAATAGTTATGACAAGGTTGAAGAATTGCTGAAAAGAGCCAATCACGTCATTTGTAACCTTTGATCAAATTTAATAAGAATTTTCATGAATTTTTCACTCATTTGAATTAGATTTCCTATCATGATCAAAGGCTATGGCTAGAAATCAATATTAATGTCATAGTGTGTAAAATTGAAGGTAGAAATGATGAATTTTTCAATAATGAGCTACGTACCTTGAGCATTTTTTCCATAAATAGTTGATATCATGCTCATTTTCACTTACCTTGCATTTAGAATTTTAGAGCAGAGAATTTGTCAAGTTTTCTGTGTTTAAGAAAAAGGGAGAATAGTTGCCTTTTTGAAGAGTGAATTGAGAAAAGTTTTCAACATAATTCAAGGTAATTGGTGTGACTTTTCTTGCTCTTGAATTATTTTCAGTGCATTTCAGTTCAAGGTAAGGGTTTACAAATAGACTTGTTTCAATATTAGTACCAAAAAATTGAGAGCAGAATATAACAGAATAAGATGAGTCAAGCACAGAGTGTGGCCTCCACAAATGGAAGGAAAGATGATATAGATGATGATGCCAATGGAAAGAGGAATTATTCAGATGAGTTCCTGAAGTTATTGCTAGGTTCTACAAAAAATAAGAAGTCAAATGTTGATATCCTAATTGATGATTTGGCCAACATCATAGATGCGAAGACACCAAGAACATCAGGTTATTCTCTGTTTAACTACTTCTATAAAAATTGTGACGAAGTTGTGCCTATCTTGAACCCTTGGACATGTGGACTGGCTAGATTGTTAGTTCCTGATGTATTTATAGATGCTGATTTCATTTTAGCCCTAGCAGACAATTATGATGAGCTTAGCAAAATAATTAAGAGAAATGATGGGATTGTGTTACTTGCTTTAAGTAGAAATTCATTTATGCAAGAATTTAACCTCGATTACCAAACGCCAACTGAAATTAACCTCAAGAAACAAGAAGAGAGGTATGAAAGGGAATGTAGAGTCATTGGTAATTTGATAAAGAGACACATGCCTATGGAGACAAGGAATTATATTTCCCCTTTACTAGGTTTGCTACCTTATTTTTACAAAGATTTAAACCATTACATGAAATACATTTCCTATGCATTGTGTAGAGTGTTAGGGAGGGATGGAGGTGCATAAAGGATAAATGTAGGTATTTTGATGATTGCCTTAGACATACAAGATGTGTATACAAGAACTAGTTATGATTACATCTAATATATCATTGATATGATGCATGAGGGTTTTTTTGCTATTAAGAATAAGGAGAAAGAGCCCAAGTTTCTGCACTATTCTATTTTGATGCATTTATTGCTTTATTTCAATTACCCTATAATGGATGAATAGAATTTGAACCCTCAAAGATTCCACTAAAATTAGCCCAACCTCATTCAATTATGGATCAGAGTGTGGAATTACACTACTAAGCATTGTGACTTCTCTGGTTTTGAGAATTAGATTGTGTACCCAATAATGCAAATCCTAGGAGTAAATAAGACTAGGTTACCTGCAAAAGTATTGCAACTTTTGAGGCCATGTGAGTATGTTGATAAATGGCTAGGTGATCATAATTGGGGTGATTTATATCTGGGAAACAATTTTACTATGATAAGAGTATATGGATGTTCACATCCTCCTCATATTCTCCCATATCATGTTCCCACTAGGATAGCTGCAATAGAATTCATCTGGCAGCTAATGTTGATAGATAAAGAACACTTGGCACCACATAGAAAGGGGACATTTACCCCTAGACAGTTCAAACTGTATCAGTTTACAATTGGAAAGAGAGTGGTAGATCCAATAAATAATTAGATGAGTCACTATAAGATGAGTGTAGCCTTGTGGAGGTACAATGATGTTGAAGGATTCATTGTGGGAGCCAAGAAACTTTTAACTCCTACCATACCACATAACTATGTACATGAAGAGTGTATGGAGGAGGATGCTATTAGAAATATTTTGGAAGAAGGAGAAGTAATGAGAAGAGCAGACATGATCCAAGAACTTATGGACCTAGAGAGGCGGGTGAAGAGAAAGGGGATGAGTTTTGGAGGTTCTACCCTGATCTACCTTATCTCAAAAGGCTAGATGCAATGATTGAGAACCACAATATTTTGTGCAATTAGTTGGAAGAAGCACTAGTGGTACCAGAAAAGGGCCATATAGAGAATTCAATGTCTGAATATGATGATGACAGTGATCAAGGTTGTCCTTCTCCCAGAGCTTACCCAGATTACCAAGCAGTACCATTAAAACTTGCAGTAGAAGGGCAAGAATATGTTGGTGACCTAACAAAGGTCCCAGAGCATGAGGATACTAATGAGCCTGCACTTAAAATGCAAAAGGTTGATATTGGTGAGAATTCACATGCCAAAACTTATGAGAGAAAAGAAAAGCAAAAAAGATAAGGTGAGTTCCCTTATTCCTGGCAATAGGCCTTATGATCAAAAATTAAGGAAAGAAATTGCAGCATGAGGTTGAAGAAGATATTGAGTTACCTCTCTTAACTAGCATTGATGAAAGGATGATTCATCAACAAAACTCCCTTGATGATGACAATTTCATCAAAACTCAAGAGTTTAAAGATTTCCTTAAGTGGAATATGTAGAAACCTGAAATTGACCAGGTGTTTCTTAATCATCCAAATCTGCAAATCTCAGCCAATTGCCCTAAATATCATCAAAATGGATTAAAATCAAATCAAATGGACATTTATCAAGGAAATCAAACAAAATCAATTAAAATCAAAGGATTAAATAATCATGAAATCAAATAATCAAATTTAAGCCTAAAAGGGATCAATCAAATTATATAATTGATTTTAATCAATTAATTGTATAGTTTCAAATCAAAAA
>MU223242.1:1812182-1830306 GCA_018584345.1 Thuja plicata | reverse complement strand
GATTTTGTCTTCTTGTCCCACCCTTTGAGGACAACCATTTAAATGGTCCCCCCATTTGAAACCATTTGAGGGATCAAACTCAACCAAGCATTAACCCATGGTTAATTCACTCTACCCCCTACCCTTGTGAATTTTCTATAAATACAAGTCATTTTCTATGCATTTCATATCCTAGAAATTCAAGTGCAAAACATCCTTATTATAGGCAATTTGTGAGCAATTAAGAGCATTGTGAGCAATTGAGAAGCATTTTTATCATTTGTAGAAGCAAATTGTTGATTTGAGGAGCATATCATGAGCATTTGAGTTAGAATTCCATATCATCTTGAGAGTTTGAGCTAGATTTAGGCATTTTATCTTTAAATTTCTCATTCTAGGATTGTCCTTGAGAGAGATTAAGGCTGAGAGCTCTCTTAACAAAGCTTAGATAGGGAACCATGAGATGTCATGGATTTAATTGCAATTATTAGAGTAAAATGTTGTATTTCTTTCCATATAATTGTAGTTTAGAATCCTAATTTCATGAAGGTGTAATTTCTCACACACAAATGGCACCCACCGTGGGGCTTTAGGCCTCATTTTACTCATTTTTATCATTATGTTTGTGTGTTTTGCTACACTTTGCTGTCATTTTGCATAAAACAGGAGAAGAGCCACCTATGAAGATTCTGAAGTCGCCTGTTAGCAGTGAAATACAGCTTGTGATTATTTATGAGCCGCATGCTAGCATACTTTGACCACAATTTGCACATTTTATGCCGCCTGCTTCTGTAAAGGGCCGCCTATTAGCAAGAAAAGACTGCCTGTGATCAATCCAAAGCTATGTAGTATCAGTATTTGACCATAATTTGCACATTCTGTGCTACCTGTGATTTATCTTTAGCCACCTGTAGATTCTTCAGGGCCGCATTTTAGCTTTTAATTGCTGATTTTAAAGTTTTAAGTTCCACTTTCTAGTATTTAAAAGTCGGGTACTAACTGTTAAATGTCGTGTAGAAATTTCTTTTTTTAATCAAGTTTTAAATGATTTGTTTATCTTTATAACTCTGTATTTTTTATCTCTGCAGATGAAAAATCATCTGAAGGCATAGAAACTAGAGAAGAGAGTGACAAGACCTAGCTGAGAGGTAAAAGCACAAAATAAAATCTCTAAGGGAATTCATGCCTCAATTATTTTGGAAAATTTAAAGAAGGAAGAGATTTTATATGATCATTACATCAAAGTTTTATTTTCTTACAAGAATAAATTCCCTACTATTTGAGTAATTTTCATTTCTAGTTCTTTAAGCTTTCTTGTTTGCAAATTTGATTAAAAGAGCTTAGGAGTGATTTGTCTTTTAGGATTTGCAAGTTTTTCTTAACTTTGTATTTGTTGTGTTAAATAACTTGTTGGAGAAGCTGGAGTGCGAACGATCACCATTAGGTGAGTTGAAATAAGCAAAATACATCAAAAATATGCCTAGCCTTTACTAGCTTCGAAAATAAGGTATTCTTCTAATCAAGCTTGCATTGCTTAAATTGTGGCAAATTTCTTTGAATCTAACGTAATTAGGAAAAGCCCTATTATTGTCTAAATTGAATAAGCATTAGGCATATGCTCTTCACTTTTTGAAGTGAATCAAAAAGCTAAACATGCAAATTCAATTTGGTAGAAAGAAAGGGATAAAGAATTGAACCACACACTTCATTTTTAAGAACCTCCTTGTCAAGGGGTTGAAAAAGAACAAATATTGCTTGAAGTGTTTGGAACAAAGGAAGACAATAGGGATATTCTCTTCACTCTTTGAGTGAATCAAATTCCCAAACTTGTTGGACTAAGTTCAATTTTTTCTTTACATATACATGCTAGATTAAAATAAAGCTTTAGAGGGCCTGCCTCCTAAGAATTCCTTTACGAAGGCAGTGAGAGGGAATGACCCAAAGTGGGAGACAATCACTTTTGCCATGATATCATCCAACCCACTATAAAAAAGTGCACTTTACCTTAATTGGAAAGTGACTAATTCTTGTGCAAGTCATCCTCACTTCCTTGAGTAGTCCTTTGGGATTGCACAAAATCATACTTTCGTGCGTGTGGGAAGCCCGCAAGGGGGTAAAGGAACTTGACAAGAGTTAGAACAGAGGTGTGATTAAAACCTTGTTAAATAGTAAGCCTACCTTTTTAGAGCCATTGTTAAATGCCATATTTGTTTGACTCTTAGGTAGATTGCTTGTAAGAGTTTCTTATGTTATACCCATAAACAAAACATCTGAGAACATACACTTTTAGTGTTGTTTTAGGGATATGGTGCAAATTTGATGTGTGTGCTGCGTTTGTACTTTATTTTCACACAAGATTCTTTTGTAACAAGTCTGATCAGAATTATTAAACTTTTAAAAATCCAAAAATTTGAAAATTTCAACCCTGATCAACAAAGTGCCGTGTATAAACATTTCTGGGCTGCGTATAAAGAATTATGGACCGCCTGTACTTTGGAAACCCTGCCTACAGATATTCATAAGACAAATAAGTCACTGGAAAGTGCCACGTGTAAAATTTTTAAAACCACCTATCAATAGGAAAATGCCGCCTACGACCTTTAGAGTGTTGCGTACAACAATTCCAGTGACTATGTACACACATTCAAAAGCCGCCTACACACAGATAAGAGCCGCCCATAAATAAAGAAGGGAAAATAATGGATATTTCCAGAGGTTTAACAAAAAGTTGCTTACATTTTTGGATACCCTTTTGGATGTTTTACCTCTATGTAACTTCAAGTTGATCAGAATCCACCATTATTGGACCTTTTTGAAAATTCATTCAAGGATTGATCAATTAAGTGAGATAACAAAGCCTAAGTCTTTATTTGATTTATGCTAATGTCGGCTTTTATGAAATCTCATTACATCAAGGGTACCCTAAAACCTAATGAATCTTATCTAAGGCGAGAGTGTTCTTTTTTGGGTGATCCTTTTAGTTCTTCAAGACCTTTTCTGGAACCTATAAAGGAAACAGAACCAACAATGTCTTTTCCATTTTGCCATATAGACCCTGATCAAATCAACCATGTCAATAAGGATATGAATAACAATGGAGGGGAAAATGTTGATCCTAAAAATAAAGGATCCAATAACAATAACAATGGAGGAGGAAATGGTGACCCTAAAAATCAAGGGTTAAACAACAACAACCTTGGAGGAGTTAACCTTGACAACCAAGGGTTAAATAATAACAATGAGGGAAACATTAACCCTAATGATGAAGAAGCCACTGATGGAAAGGTTGATGAAGCTATGTAAAGTCCCTTCTTCGTGAAGCTTATGGAAAAAGTGTTGGAAAAGACAAGGAAAAGTACTTTTTAGACCTAGCACAAACGGGTCTCAAACTTCCACATGACTACGATGTCAACAAACTCAAACAAAAGGAAGCTGATGCTAACCCCATTAACATCATGAACAAGAAATTCAAAATTTTTCAAATGAAATTGGACATGATGAAACAAAGTGGGGTTCCTAAACCCTTTTCTATTGAAGCTTTGTGTCCTTTTCCCTTTGATAAGACATTAATCATGGTTCCATTTCCAACAAATGCTATCTTTCCCAAATATGGCAAATTTCAAGGAACAAATGATCCTCAAGATCATTTAAGGGAATTTTGTGCCTTAAGTATAGAGTTCATGCATGACACAACTTACCTAATGAGGTTATTCCCTAGAAGTTTTGGTGGTATGGCAATGGAACGGTTTTCAAAGTTACCCTCTAGCATTCGAACCTTTGAAGAATTGGCCTCTAAGTTTGTAACTCATTACTCTTATAATATCAAACATGAGATTACAATTCTTAATTTATGTAACACCAAACAAGCAGAAAGAGAGGGATTCCTACTTTTCCTACAATGATGGAGGGTGTTATTTTCTAGATACCCTCGAAGTGTACCCGAAAAGGAGAAGATGGATATCTTTGTGAATAGCTTGAATCATGAAATGAACTATCTATTAAGGCTACAATGTCCTAGGTCATTCCAAGACCTAATTGAGAATGGGGTTACAACAGAAGAGGTATTGGTCAAAAGTGGAGAAATTAAACTTTATAAGGATAACAAAAATAACAACAACAACAATACCTCCAATCCTAATCAAAATCGCAATACCCATAAAAACAACCAATTTTGGATGAGAAATAACAACAATAAAGGAGTGGTCAATGATGGAGTGGCAGAGGCAAATACTTTAAAGGAAAACCCTTTCAATCTCACCCAAAATTCAGTTCAATCCAATAATGTGAATCAAGAACCCAAAGTTCCCTTTAACAACAATAACACTAATAACAACTTTGGGAATAATAAAGGGGCTTACAAGCCTAAACCTTTCTTTGCACCTACACCCAAAAGGAAATTCACTAATTTGGGTGAACCATTGGAAAATACATTAAGGACACTTATTGCAAATAAACTTATTGACCTACCAAGGGCTCAACCATATGAACCTCAAATCAAGCCAAATTGGTGGAGTGAGAATAACCATTGTGAATATCATAGAAATCAAGGACATAAGACTAATGATTGCATGCATATCAAACATGTGGTACAAGATCTCATTGACAATGGTGTGATAAAAGTAGAGGGCCCTCAAACTAATGAATATAGCATGACCTTTAAGACTCCCTTCTATAAACATGAAAAGGGAGAATCATCCAACTCAAACAATGGAGGAAACAATGGGAACAATGCAAGACACAATAATAATGTTAACTTTGCACATACCTATGATAATACTATCAATGCTATATCCAGTCATGAGAGTACTATCAATGTTGTTGTGATCAAAGATCAACCTAAAGTGAAATCCTATAATTTCATCACAAGCAGGAAAGCCTCAAAGGTTACCCTACAAGGAGGTACTCCTATTACTATTGGTCCTAAAACACCAATTATTTTGGCTAAACAAACACCACCTACAACAAAGCCTTATAGTTTGGTGGATCAATTACAAAAGACTCCAGCACAAATATCAATTTTGGAGTTGTTGAAATTATCTCATAATCACAAGGAGATCTTGGAAAAAGCCTTGGTTGAGACCACCATTCATATAAACTTGGAGGAAGAAATTTTTTAGAACATGGTAGGACACCTCATAGCCCCTCATTGTCTTTCATTTTTAGAGAAAGATGATATGTCTATCACACATCCTCAAAAATTACCCTTGCACATAGAAGTGTTAATCCAAAGGCATAGGGTCAAGATAGTTCTCATAGATGGGGGAGCTGGTCTTAATATTTGCACTTTGAACCTTATCAAGTCATCAGGGTTAACTGAATCATCCATTGACCTTAAAAAAAAAATCACCATTAAGGCTTATGATGAGGAGGAAAGATCTTCAAAGGGTATGATCATTCTACCAATTCAAGTGGGACCTATCAAAAAGGATACCATATGCTAGGTCCTTGATATGAAATTGACTTACAATATCCTACTAGGAAGGCCATGGATACATGAAATTCAATTGGTACCTTCTACATATCACCAATGCACAAAGTTTCCACACATGGGGGAAGAGATCACGATTGGAGGAGATTCAAACCCATTCCAATATTGTAATGCTTTAAAGACAAGTCATGAATTGTATATTCCTCACAATAGGGGAGGAATTCTCCCTGATATTTCCATGGAAGAACACAAAGAGGAAAGTTCAAAACCAACATCAAATGTTACATCAACTTCTAACCCTATTCAAACTAACTTAACTACATCAACTAAGGGAAAAAAAAAGATGAGTTATGAGGGTCAAAATTCAAAGGATAATTCAGTCAAGACTTCAACATTGAGAATGGAAACTTCAAAACCCACTAAGGAAGAAAGAGAACAAGCTAAGAAAGATCATTATCAAAAGATGAGTGACATGATGAACCAATTTGAGAAACAATGCAAAATTCACTCAAAAGGGGTAGGCGAATATTATGTTTCCATATTTGATTTACCTACATCTCCAAGGACAAATGGGAAGCCATCCAAAGATCATCAACCACACAAATATAATTCTCATTTTGTGAGAGAATGTGACAAACAAGAAATGGAAAAAGAAGATAATGAAGTATTACAATGGCTTTATAAAGAGGAGGATAATTCAGCAAATCCCATTGAAAGGGTGCAACATATCAACATCCAAACTTATCAATATGGAAAAGGATTTGATATCATGAAGAAAATGGGATATAAGGGGAGAGGACCCTTAGGAGTTCAACATAGAGGGTTTTTAGAACCTATTGAACTAGTTTGGAGAGCAGAAGAAGAGAGATCTGGCATTGGT
The DNA here is from genome assembly GCA_018584345.1 of Thuja plicata. Lineage (NCBI taxonomy): Eukaryota > Viridiplantae > Streptophyta > Pinopsida > Cupressales > Cupressaceae > Thuja > Thuja plicata. Next base: position 1,824,019 of record MU223242.1, on the reverse strand, counting down.
TTTCAACATAAGGGAGAATGTTCAAGTCCCATGCATGATATTTGTGCACATATCCACATGGTAGGCTCCAAAAGTGAAGATGATTCAAGGGATTATGAGTGGGATTCCTTTTCCAAAGAATCTTTTCATGACATAGAGGTTGATACCATTCACATTTATGCAATTCCTCCAAAAGTTGAGAATCAAGAACATGTGACTCAAGGTTTGACTTCTACTCAAACATCAAGTGAACCTCAACAACCTAATGTAGAACAAGCACCTATTTACACTCAATGTGTAGGTGAACCTTGGGTACATTTGTGGGTGGGAGATTCTAACCTAGTTTTTAATCCACATGCTTTCTTTCCCATGGAAATCTTAGAGGACTCTTGTGAAGAGGATTTTGATCCTTCTTTCATGGACCATCTTGAAGAGGCACATGTCATAGACCTTGATGATACAATGTATGAACCATTAAATGAAGTCATGTCCTTAAATCCTTCAAATGAAAATCCATCCAATGAATCCTTGTCCTTAATGCACCCTTAACTTATTGATTGGGATCTTTCCGAGCCAAATGACTTACTATTCTTCCCAAATGACAATGCAATGGCCTTATACCTAAATGTGGTTGAACCAAATTCTTCCATCAATGAATTCACTTCAGACATACTGATAGGGGCAGGTGTTCAACCTCTTAATTTAAAAAATGAAAAGAAAAAATACAAAAAAATGAGAAGGTCTAGTGGTGAAAACCACCATGTGGCAGTGCTAGACCCAAAAAATGTAAAAATAAAGGATGTTTCCGAAGGTGAAAACCCAACTATGGAACCTAAGGAAGAGAGATTGGACACCTTACTAGCACATGAAGATGAAAGATAACCTATACTTATTGAACCTATAGAAAAGTTTAATATTGGTACCGAAGTGGATCCCAAATTTATTCACTTGGCAACATCTTTGAGTCCCTTAGAAAGGAAAGAGTTCATCAAATTCTTTCAAGAAAAACAATTCAACTTTGCATGGTCATATGCTGACATGCCCAGATTGGATCCAAGTTTCATAATGCATCATTTGAATGTGAAACCCGGAGTTAAGCTAGTCAAGCAGAAATTGAGAAAAATGCATCCACATATAGCCCTTTTAGTCAAAGAAGAATTGGAAAAATTACTCAAGGTGGGATTTATAAGAGTAATTGCATATGTAGAATGGATCGCCAACATTGTATCAATTACCAAACATGACAAATCCATAAGAGTTTTCACGGATTTCATAGATTTGAACCTTGCTTGTCCCAAATATGACTTTCCATTACCTAGCATCGATGCTATTATGGATCTAACTATGGGTCATTCTATGTTTTCCCTCATGGATGGATTTAGTGGGTATAATAAAATCCAAATTTCACCTAAAGATCAAGAGAAGATAGCCTTTACATGCCCATGGGGTACCTTTTGTTGGAATGTAATGCCCTTTGGTCTCAAAAATGCCAGAGCCACTTATCAAAGAGCTATGACTACCATTTTCCATGACATGATGCACACCTTCCTAGAAGATTATGTGGATGACATTCTAGCTAAGTCACATGAAAGAAAAGATCATTTACCCATACTTGAAAAGATTTTTACAAGGCTAGAACAATTCAAAGTAAGACTTAACCCAAAGAAGTGTGCTTTTGGGGTACAATCTGGAAAACTCTCAGGGTACATTGTTTCTGCAAAAGGCATTAAAGTAGATCCTAAAAAAGTACAAGATATAAAGGATATGGACATTCCAAATAATATTTTTCAAATGAGGTCACTTCAAGGAAGACTTCAATCTATAAGGAGGTTCATTTCTCAATTGGCGAAAAAATTCCCTTCTTTCACAAGGTTGCAACATAAGGACACCATCTTTACATGGGATGAGGAATGTGATAATGCCTTTACATTATTGAAAACATACTTGATGAATCCACCCATCTTGATGTCACCTATTCAGGGAAAACCTTTATTACTCTATATTTCAACAACAAAAAAATATTCAGGAGTATTATTGGCACAAGAAGATAATGAAGGAAAAGAAATAGCTATCTACTACTTGAGTAGAACTCTGATCAAATATGAATTAAACTATAGCTTCATGGAAAGGGCTTGCCTAGAAGTGGTATTTTCCTCTCAAAAGTTAAGACATTATATGTTTATGCATAAGGTGAAGCTAATAGCCAAAATTGATCCATTGAAATACTTACTTAGAAAAACAACTCTAACTGGAAGGATTGCAAAGTGGGTAATGGTGCTTAGTGAATTCAACATTGAGTATATTGATAGGAAAGCAATCAAAGGTCAAGTTATTGCAGATCAATTGGCCAATTATCCTTTAGAGTCTACACATCCAATTCAAGTGGAGTTTCTAGATTCTGAGATTTTTAATGTGGAAGCTAAGACATGGAATCTATACTTTGATGGATCTTACACCCAAAATGGTAGTGGGACAGGCATTCTTTTGATCACACCACAAGGTTACACAATCCCAAAATATTACAAGTTATTGTTCCCTTGTACAAACAACATTGCAGAGTATGAAGTGTTGCTCATAGGTATCAAGATGGCTTTGGAATGGAATGCCATAGAATTACAAGTCTATGGGGACTCGCAATTAGTCATCAATCAAGTCAATAATGAATATGCTACCAAGGATGAAAAATTGATGCCTTACAAGAAATTGGTGGATGATTGGAAAAAGTACTTTGCTTTGATTAATTTTGAACAAATCCCATGTGACAAGAATAGAGTAGTGGGTGCAATGGCTACCTTGGCATCTTTGCTTCAAATTCCCGATCAAAATGAAAGGTATGAGTTCTTGGTGGAAGAATTGGTTAAACCAACATTTGACCTACCTGATACCCAAATTATTTCCCTTTTAAATGGAAATGACTCACCATGGTAGGGACCTATTTATGCCTGCCTAAAAGACCAAACCTTAACCATGCTCAAAAGAGAAATTTCATAAGACAAGTAGCTCGTTATACCATCCTTTCTGACACATTGTATTGTAAGGGTCTTGATGGAATGCTCCTTAGATTTCTAGAGGAAGATGAATTGAAATTAGCTTTAAAAGACATCCATGAGGGGATTTGTGGGTCACATTCGAGTGGTTTAAACCTAGCTAAGAAAATCCTATGCATGAGGTACTTTTGGAAAACCTTAGAAAGAGATGCTTGTCAATTTGTCAAAATTTGTGGAAAATGTCAATACCATGGAGACATGATCCATGCACCAGCATAAGAATTACACCCATTTATCACACCATGGCCATTTTACCAATGGGGTTTTGATTTTATTGGCATGATCTATCCACCTTCTTCAAATGGACACAAGTACATTCTCACTGCAATAGAGTACTTCACTAAATGGGTTGAGGTTGTTCCTTTGACAACTGCAATGGGGAAGCAAATTTACATGTTCATCCTTAATCATATAATTTGTAGATATGGAATTCCTCATGCCATCATCATGGATAATGGAAAGCAGTTTAAGAACAAGGATGTAGATGAACTTTGTGACACAGTCCATATTACTCATCACTCTTCATCCATTTTCTATCCCCAAGGTAATGGACAAGCAAAAGCTACTAACAAGAATATCCTCAAAATCCTCAAAAGATCGGTTGGTAAGTCAGGTAGAGATTGGCACCTTCAAATCAATCTAGCATTATGGGCCTATAGAACTAGTATTCACACCCCAATAGGAGCTACACCTTTTTCATTGGTTTATGGGGCCAAAGTTGTTCTACCTATAGAAGTTGAAATACCATCCCTAAGAGTGTCATTCCATGGATTAATCATGGATGAGGATTATAGGGTTGCCCAAATTCAACAATTGGAATTGTTGGAGGAACACCAAACTCAGGCTTATGACCATTTGAAAGTGTATCAGAATCAAATTTCAAGGAACTATAACAAGCATATTAAACCAAGAACCTTTCAAGTGGGAGATCTAGTGTTGAGGGAGAATCCAAAAAATTAGGCTGGTAGAGAAAAGAAAGGAAATTGGGAAGCAAATTGTCTTTCTCCTTTTGTCATTGTTTCTTCTTTTGGAATTGGGACTTACAAATTGGCTGATTGTGATGGTGATGAATTGCAAGAACCTATCAATAGCATTCATCTTAAGAGGTTTCACACCTGATTAGATGAAAGAGTATCCAAGGAAAGAGTATTAGTTGAGAGTATCAGATGAGTCAGCATCAACTTTGTAGATGAGAAAAAGCCACAAATTTAAAAAAAAAGGAGAAAAGATCAAAATACAAAAAAATTAGAAAGTTCAAAAAACCAAAAACATTGGAAAAGCAGAAAATCAGAAAAAGGAGAAAATTGAGCATGAAGAAATCAAAAAAATTTGGAAAAAAAAAATGTTGTCTTCATGAAAACCTAGCAAATAGGCGCCTTGATGATAAAAAAAAAAAATAGAGAAAAAATTGAAAAATTTGAAAAAGAGAAAAAGTGCCTTGGTGAAAACCTAGCAATAGGCACCTTGGTAGCAAAAAAGAGAAAAAAAAAATAATCCCAAAAGGTGAAAACCTGGAAATAGGCGCCTTTTGTCCCTTAGGTCTTTTCTAGTCACATTTGTACATATTGCATTTCATCATCTCATTTGTCCATATCCTCATTGCATCCGTCATTAGTGCATAAGTCATAAAAAAGTCTCAAAGCTACATTATTGCATTATAGGTTTCATTTTGTCCTAAGTTTCACATTGGTTACATTTATCATTTGGGGGTAAACATCATGAATTTTGGTACTAAGCATATTCAAAACTACACAAATTTGGTCACACATTAGAAGTAGATTTTTAGATTCAGAGGAGAGATATTTTGGAACCTTTGATGGATATCATTGTTCTACCCTAAATAGTTTGATTAGACAACTTGATCCTTGAGTTTCATTGACTTATTTTATCAGGATTAAAAATTGACAAACCCTAAATGATCAACATGTTTGGAATTCTTTTTTTGAAAATCTTGATACATTTCAACAAACTTGGAATTTTTGATGAGTTTTTCATTGACTTTTTCGGGTCATGTTATTTTTAGCTAAATCAATGATGTTTCAACTAGATTGGCGATGATGAAGACATGATTTTTTCTTAACTTTTGTGTGACTATTTTGAGGAAGATTCTTTAACTTGTGTGAATTCATCTAAGGACATGGTCATCAAAGAACCATTGAGGACATTCATATAGGAAGGAGGGTTAACCTTTGTTTGTTTACGCAAAGGGATACCTTGGTTATTTAGATCTTCAATATCTTAATACTAAAATTCACTTGCAACATTGAATCTGATTAAACCAGTATTCATACTCCCATAGTTGGTCATTCAACTAGTGAGGGTTGTACTTGGTTTTGCAGAAGGTTACCAAGGAGATGAAAGTCATATTCATATTCTTATGGTCACATTGGCACCAGTAAGGATTGTATCGACTCCTAGTTCCACAACGCTCAATGATGAAAATATATCTCTCTTTGCATTTCTTTCGCAAACCTCAAGGACAATTAGTTGCATTGCATTTTCATGTTAGATTAATTACATTTTCATGTTATCTTAATGGATTTATTTTTAGCATGTTTCCAAATTCAACAAGGGGGGTTCATCATTACTGAGGGGATACATCAATTCAATGGTTTCAAATCATCAATATGAGATTATCTTTTGCATTCATAGCATTAATCATTAATCATTATATATTCATATCAAGATATAAGAAAAGACTAGAAGCATTAATCATTAGTCATTTATCTAATCATCATTTAGGATTTGCATTTCATAAATTAAGTTGCATACATCAAAACCCAAAAAGATAGCTGCATTCATTTTACCATTTGCACTAAGTATTGCATCCATATCATTACATTGCATTCAATCATACATCATGATAAAGTTATAAAATCACATAGAAATAAGTTGCATTAACATCATTTGCATCCATCTATCTATGTCCTACTCTAAGACATTGCATCCATAGCATAATAGAAATAAATGCATCATAGAATCATGTAGCTATGCATAAAAGAAATCTCATAAAAACACCATAAAAGGGGAATCAATGGAAGATCATCATAAATAAATGTCCATCATCAAATGTCTATAGAAAATCTATATATCAAAGATACATCACCTAAAATGATCCATATGTCACAAGTCCTGATCAAAAATCCACATGATACATCAATACAATATCTAGATATCATAGATCCCTATCTGTCTCATGACCTAGCAGGGGCACCTAATCCATCTCCTTTGATACCTGTACCTGAACCTCCTGCTCCATCAGGATCCCTATCACTTGATCTAACCTATGTAGAAGGTGGTTCCTGACTAGTGATAGCATTGGTAGGTAACTGAGCTAACGTAGCCAAGAACTATTGCAATATAGTCGTAACATTCTCTAACCGAACAGTAACTGCAGCCATCCCTACCTGTAATCCTTGAACATACTAAACTAAGCTATCCACAATTGGACAAACTAGAGGTGCCTATGATGCTGGAGGGGCATGAGGTTCCTGTGGCGCTAAAGGAACCTGTGGTATCACCTGTGCCATGCTACTCTGTGGATCTACCTGAGGAACCTATCTATGAGGAGATGGAGGTCTCTATGGACCCTGTCCCTATAATGGAACCTGTGGAGGAACCTGTCTAGCCACCTAAACTCATCTGTGTCTCTGCCTAGCCCACTTTGAACTAACTCTTCTAGGATCCTATCTCTTGGGAGGTGTCTGTGCCTACACTTGCCTCTGTCTAGTCTAACCAAATCCACCACCTTGGCCTCTCACATGACCACCCCACATCTGAGGTCCTACAACTCTTTGTACCCTAGGAGCTCTCTGAACCCTCTATCTCTGAGGTCTCCTTCCATCTCCATTGCCATCATCATCATCACCATCGTCATCATCAGATAGATCATCAACATCTGGAATGGGCTCAGCTGGATCTATAAATCTAACAAAGTGATTTCATAAGAACCACTCTCAATACTCAGTGGACATCCTTGCATTAGCTACATGTGTCATTAGATCCTATCTCACAAATCCAAGCTGATCAATATGTGCATAGGCATACTGATAGTCAACCTGACCTCCCCACATGGATTTCTTTGCACGTACCCTCACATAAAGTGCCATACCCTAGGGTATATCCTGTACTCAGCCATATTGAAGGAGCACTCTTCCAAAGAAAAATCTCTCTATACATAGTGGTTATCAACCAATCATCCACTGAGGGGAAAACATATAAGGAAACTCATCATCATCCTCTTGCCAACTCTCATAGCTCAAATATGGTCTCCATACGACCTGATCAATATCATCGATAGTACGACGCCAAAACTCAACCTTGCCCAGATGATGTTGGACAAGCATACCATCATACAGAAAATAATATGGATATCCTCAGGCCCACATTCATGCTGAGATAGGTCTGGTAATGGGGATATGCTCCCAGGTCCACAGCTATAAAAGAATTGCACCTACCGACATAGATGCATTGTACCTGTATACAATCTCATGTAGATCATGGTAAAGCTGGACTAACACACATGAACCCTAGTCAAATCTCTAAGGATGTACAATCAATTCCTCCAATATATGGCCCCATCCAACTACAAAGCCATGACCTCTCCTATTAGGAAGTAATACTCCGATAATTGCTCCTAGCAATGCTAGAAAAGTAGGAAATGAAGCAAACTGTGTCCATGTAATGCAATCATTCTCAATGGTGTTTTCTTCGAACACCTGACTGCATACACTTCCATCATAAATTTAATCATAGTGTACCTTCTCTCCATGAGTCAGGATCCTCAATAATCTATATACATCCTTTGGCGTGATATTCATCTCACTGAGGGGTAGATGGAAAGTGTTATGGTCAAAGTGCCATCACTCTGCCATAGCTATCAATAGACCTCAGTTCAGCTGAAACTAAGGGAGATCAAGAAGGAAACTGAGACCACATGTCTTGATAGTATGTCTCTCAAGAGGAGTAATCTCATTGACCAAATAAAAAATCCAAGAAACCACACCCCATACTCGCAACTTACAGTAATGTTCCTACATTTTGAAATAAAGTGAATTATATTAGTATTTCTATTGGTGGATCATTCTAAGTCAATCAAACACATTAAATCTATCCTTTCTCTATTTTGAGCGCATCAACCTATTGTTCCTAACCTCTAGATCTTGAGAAGGGATCAATTTGGAATCATTTTAATCAATCTGAATGGCATATCAAACATTCATTGATATGATTTTTCTAATATCCTAAACACTACATGAGATCATGGAATCACATTTTCTAGCTTGGATATCAATCAAATATTTTCAAACGTTCAATCAATGACAATCTTATCCTATCTATTTTCAGTTTTACTCAAATTTTCTTGGAGTTGGCACTTGATTAACTGTACATGACTTTTTAGCCCTATGGCATTGAACATCTCATACATGGCACTTTAAACATCAGAGGTGGTTCTTTACAAAGCACGTGACCTTTTAAAGTCCTAGGCGGCTTTCAAATTGTCCTAGGCAGCCTTGAAATGCTAGCATTTCATAGGCGGCACAAAATTAATTGGGTTGTAATTTTTGACCTAAGTCCTAGGCGGCTCTGGATTACTCCAACATGGCTTTAAAATGCATGGAGGCTATTTTTCACTAGCCTAGGCAGCTTTTAAAGTTTCCTACGCGGCATTTTGCAAACATCTATCTAAAAGGCATTAAAAACTTGCAATAAATGCTATTAAAATGAGCAATAAATGTACTAGGAAAGGTAAAATCACTCACCAGAGGCCCATAGTCAGGAGGTCTCTGATACTGGTGAGCTCTCTTGAACCAATGCTCTCAAATGGGGACCACCATCGCTGTCAATAGTCATAGAATCAGAGAAAAATCTCAATAGTAAAAAGTGAAAATGAATAGTAAATTTCGGTTTTTAACCTATTTAAGCTATTTTACCCTAATTCTGAAGGTTTTTTTTTAACCCAAATAGACTAAATTACATATTTTACACACTGGGGAATCTTCTGGCATCTTTTTCAGCATTATTGTTTATCAAAAATGAAATCATCTTGGATTTATTCTTCATTAGTTTCATCAAATTTTGGATAGTTGCACATCAACATGTTTTCATTTCTGAGGGGGCATCATCATATCATCAAACTGGGATTTTGCATCATATCTTGCATCAAATCTGGGGTATTAAAAATTCAAACTTTATCAGTGGGGCATCAAATCAAGTTTTACATTAGGGTTTCACATCATATTTTCAAATCAATCAGGTTTCACATCAAGCTTCACATTAGGTTTTGCATTAGTTAATCAATCAGACATCAAGTTTTCTTTGAATCAATGCGCTTCTCACATCAATTCAAAGAGGGGCATTTGTAGACACCTAGAATTGACTAGGTGTTTCTTAATCATCCAAATCTGCAAATCTCAGCCAATTGCCCTAAATCTCATAAAAATGCATCAAAATGGTTTGAAATCAAATCAAATGGACATTTATCAAGGAAATTGAACAAAATCAATTAAATCAAAGGATTAAATAATCATGAAATCAAATAATCAAATTTAAGCCTAAAAGGGATCAATTGATTTATATAATTGATTTTAATCAATTAATTGTATAGTTTTAAATCAAAAATCAAATCCAACCCATTCACCCTTACATGGCTAATTTAATTAATTGATTGAATTAAATAAATCCTAATTTCTTTCAAGTCAATTTGATCAACCAATGAGAATTGAGGATTTTGTCTTCTTGTCCCACCCTTTGAGGACAACCATTTAAATGGTCCCCCCATTTGAAACCATTTGAGGGGTCAAACTCAACCAAGCATTAGCCCATGGTTAATTCACTCTACCCCCTACCCTTGGGAATTTTCTATAAATACAAGCCATTTTATATGCATTTCATATCCTATAAATTCAAGTGAGAAACTGAGACTGGACGAAGGAGAACTAGTCAATAATGAAGCCCTTCTAGCCATATAGAAATATGATCCTAAATCTGAAGAAATAACTCCTGAGGAGTTACATGCTAAGGTTTGGGTTCTATCCTCGGCCTTTATAATAGATCATATCAGAAAGAAACCATATTTGAAACTGACATCTAAAGTGCAAGTTGGTGAAATGATCAAGGGATTTGGATATAATCCAAAGTCCCAAGAAGTTGCAATGTGGAGCTTAGCTCCTAAAGATCAGAAACTATCTCTATTAAACATTCAATAGAGCATGGTAGGTAATCAGTTGGTATGGTCAATACATAACACAAATGACTCGGAGATTTATCAAATTTTAACCTATTGGGCAAAACTGAATGAAGACAAAACAAAACATCTATCCCAGATATGTGATACCTTGATAAATGAGGCTAGTGCCATAGCCAAAGATAGGGAGATGTGTTACATCAAGATACATTCTCTGGAGAATACAATTAAGGATTTAACTCAATCGTTAATAGAAAAGCCAAAAGTTATCCTTGCCACACCTAAAGAAAGTATAGATGCAGAGGTCTAGATAGAGTTAACAAGGGACAATGAAAAAATAGAGGAAGGGATAAATGAACATAATGAGATGGTCTATGGATCATTAATGAGTATTTCCCAGCACAAGATTTATATCCTAAAAGATAAAACTGATTCGATACTAAGCACATATAATAAATTGCCTATTTTACATGCTGAGGTAACTAATTATCTCAATATTTTAAATCCTTATTTTACAACTTGGTGAAGTAGGACACAACTTTTTGAGAGGTTGGATTCTTTACAGCCAAATAGGTGGGATTTTCCAGAAATAGTAACTGAGGTTGGTGAGGAGATAGCAAATATAAATGTGAATTTACCTTTCTTCAGAGGTAAGTTAAATCAGATTGAGGCAAGATTGGGCCTATTTGGAACAGATTTCAACAGATTCATTCCTCCAATCAAGGGAGAAGACAATTAGATCAAGGCCTTGGTGGCCTGGAGGGGAGAATTTGACAACAAGTTGCCTAATAAAGAGGCATTTATTACAAATGAAGAATTAGATATGGAGTTTTGCAATAAAATCCTTGATGAAGCATTCAAGGCTAAAACTTATATAAATAAATTTATGGCAGATGTCAAAGTAATTACAGATGCATACAGGAAGAAAGCACAATTGCAAGATATTCAAATCTTTAGTTGGCCTACTGAGGATGATGTGGCAGCATGGGATGTGATGACAAATCCTAAGAAGAAGAAGCCTGCCACAATTGACCTCTATATAATTGATGAGGAATAAAGGAATATCAGAACACCTTATATAGATTTCTTAGAAGACAAGTAGGTTAGTCATCATCAAATTCAAATCAGAAACTATCTTGAACATACACAACCAAAGATGTTGAAGATCACATGAAGACAAAAGAGTGAATTGGATTTCATCCTCTATTTTTTCTTTCCACCGCTTGGTTTATCTTGTCTTTTATTTTATCTATATTTAGGGTTAGGTTTCTAAAACCATCTGAAGCTTGTTGCATCATTTTCTTAAGTATTCCAAGATGGCATATATATATATATATATATATATATATAGATCAATTTTGTAACTTTTTAGGGGTGGTGAAATATAATTGTAAGCTAGACTATAGAATATTGTCTAAGTTTTTGAGCTTTTGGTCTCTATATGTATGAAACATGAATATGAATAAAATACAATGCAACTTCTCTTCTATATTTATTATTGTCTCTTTACTTATTGTGTATGCTCTTTTATGTTTAATCTGTAAGGAATTTTAAGCATATTGGTTACAAGGTAGCTATCTAATTGCTTGCAAGTTTCTTTCAAGGGAAGAACTAAGTTTTGTGAG
>MU223242.1:1779779-1812132 GCA_018584345.1 Thuja plicata | reverse complement strand
AGCATATTGGTTACAAGGTAGCTATCTAATTGCTTGCAAGTTTCTTTCAAGGGAAGAACTAAGTTTTGTGAGTAGTTTTAGGGAGCATAACAATATCTAAGGATTTGATACAGTGATGTGGAAGTGATAGGGTAATTTGTAAGACACTTTACTCAAGTTTCATATAGGTTGTAAGGAAATCTATAGTATCTTTATTTACCTTTTCTGTGGATTTTGCATCTTTTGACTCTATAGCCCAAGGATAGGCACTGGTCTAGAATCTGCCAAGTAGTTTATCATCATCCAAGTAATTTAAAATATACAAATCTCTTACATTTATAGTCATATACATATAAATTCAAGTAATTTTATCAAGATATACAATTCATTTTACTAATCCCTTTGAGAGAGGATTAAAATAGGTTGCCCCTCCTAAGTTCAGAGAACTATAAAAGGAAGAAGGATGAATGTCCTTAAAGCACTACTATTTGTTGTTATCATTTCAATATTTTTCATGGTTAAACTCTTTGTTAAGTTGTTTTCAGTTTCATGCAGAGTAATTTATAAGGTAGTACAATAAACAAGCAACAAATCAGTATCCACATTTACTAATACTGTGAGACAACAATCATATATAGGTAATACCTGTCTAGGTGTTGTGGAACCTAAAAAGAAGGAGGTGATAATAGTTTCCCCAAATATTATCATAAATCCTCATAAATTAGAGTTTTCTCTTGCTTGAGTCAGTATTTTCAAGCATTGGGAGTCATAGAGTTAATCAAGCATCTGTTGAAGGTTCAACAAGAAAAACCCTAACAAGGAAGAACAAAAAGGAAAGAGGAATTATTCAGATGAGTTCATTGCTCTGCTACCTGGAAGCAACCAAAATAAAAAGGTAATGACAAATAATTTTTTGATGGTGTGTCAAATTGTATGTATCCCAACACTCCCGGGTTCTTTGGTTACCATTTGTTCAATTACTTTTATAGTAATAAGGATAGACAAATCCTTATATCAAACCCTTGGACATTAGGTTTTGCCAAGCTAATTATCCTAGATTTCTTCCTAGATGTAGACCTACTAGTATAATTGGATAGAAAATATGATCCTATTTCTAAAACTATTAGAAAAGGTGATGAGACAACTCTATTTATATTGGATAGGGCATCCTTTATGAAACCTTTGGTATATACCATGTTGTTGCTACATATATTGACTTGATGAAATTAAAGAACAAGTATACCAAAGAAGTCAATATGGTGAAGAATTAGATCCAAGCTCATGTGCCTAGGTCAAATAGAAATTGCATAGCCCCATGCCTTCTTCTAAGGGTTTACCATATGAATTCAAAGACCTAGGCTTCTACATTAAGTATATAGCTTATGGGTTGTGCATAGTACTAGGAATTGATGGGCATATTCAGAAGCTACCTACAAATCTACTGATGATCATCTTGGATATCTAGAATTCCCAAGTCAACACCAAATTTGACTACATTCAGTATGTTATTGATAGAATGCATGAAGGCCTCAAAAGTATCCTAAATAAAACCAACTCTAAGTTCATGCATTATTCTTTTTTAATGCATTTGATTCCATTTTCAATGTAGCTAGTATGGACACTAAGAATTTGAGACCTAGGACACAGTTCCAAGGCAAGACAAACCTTGTACAATTCTAGATTAGGGTTTGAAATTATACTTCCAATTAAAATGAATACCATGGTTTTGAGAAATGGATTGTACATCCAATTTTAGAATTTTTGGGTCTTAATGTGACTAGGTTGACAGTCAAGGCACTTAGACTCCTGAGACCTTGTGAATATGTGGAGAAATGGCCAAAAGATCACAATTGGGGAGACTTCTATTGTGAAAATACCTACACCTTGATTAGGGTTTATGGATGTTCTCATCCTCCACACATACTTCCCAAGTATGTGCCTCCAAGGGTTTTTTTGATGGAATTCATTTGGCAATTTATGTGGACAGATATAGAGCACTTGACCCCCCACAGAAAGGGCACATTTTCACCTAGGAAGTTCATGGTTGTGGATTTTACTATTGGGAAAAGGGCCATGGATGGAGTGAACAAGTGGTTAGGGTAGTATAAGATGGGCATGACCTTTTATAGGTATGTAGATCCCAAGGGCTTCATAAAGAGTGCCAAGAAGTTGCTAACCCCAAATGTCACTTCCATCAAAGAATATGAGGAGTGTGTTGAAGAGGATCTAATCAAAAACATCTTAGATGATGAAGAGACAACAAGTAGAGCTACAAATTACCAAGATTTAATATATTTGGAACAAGAGATGAAAAAGGCAGGGATCCCTTTTTGAGGTTTCTTCCTAGGATTTCCCCATATGAATAGAATCACAAAGATGATATAAAGGTATCATACTTTCTATAACCAACTAGAGACTCAGATTGAAGAGAAACATAGAGACCTTGAAAAGCATTCATCTTATGATTATGAAGAGGATAGTGAAGGAGGCTATCAGATGTACAATCCGCCTCACAAAGATGTATCATGTGTTGTAGAAAAAAACATAGAGGCTCATGAAATGGAGGCTCCTCACACTAAAGTAAAAAGTAAGCCCCCAAGGAAGAAAAAATAATTGAACAAGGGGAGCACTCTCAAGCATAGATACAATTGAAGAAGAAAGACAAAGTGAGTGCCTTGATCACTGGTGATAGGCAATACCATCACCAATTAAGGGAGACAATCAGAGAGGGATATAAAAAGGGAAAAGATATCCAAGAAGAAGTGGAATTACCTCTCCAACTATGCCAAGATGAAAGGGAACTCTATCAGGAATAATTTTGTAGTGATGATGCTTCATCAAAACTAATGAGTTTAAAAACTTCCTAATCTGGAGAAAGAAACAAGAAGTTGGATCATAGTTGCAACTAAGTGATGGTAATACTATGCAGAGTGAAGCTTTGGAATCCTTGAAAGCCTATGATACTAAGTCTGAAACCATAACACATGAGGAGGCTACGAAATTGGTTAAGTCTAGTGGAATCCTGCTTGTGCTTAGATGGGATTTGGCATCTGTGTTCATAATTGAGAAAATCAGGAAGCATCCAAATGGTAATCTATCTTCTGAGACTCAGATTGGAGAGATGATAATGGCATATGGATATGATCCAAGATTCCTAAATTTAGCCATGTGGTCCCTAGAACCAAGAACACAAAAGCCATCTCTGGTCAGTGTTGAGAAAAAATGGATGGAGATAAGATTATCTAAATTGTCCAAAATACTGCTAACCTTGAGATCTCCCAAGATGTTACCCACTTTGTCAACCTCAATGAGGCAAAAATAGAACAACTTTCTACAAGGTATGGAAAACTCTTTGACGAGTCAATTGTTGTTGCAAAGGATAGGGAAAATTGTTTTCTCCAGAAAAAAGCATTATAGGGGTAGGTAGAGGCTTTGAATAAGAAATTAGAAGAGGTTCCCAAAGCTCCTCCTCTAGCCAACGAAGTTTCCTCTATACAAATAGAAACCACTAAGGATCTCCCACTGGGAACAAAGCAATTAGATAAGGATTAGAATGAAGTTTCTCTAGCTGCATTATTGAATATCTTATAGCATAGGATAGATATCCTAAAAGGAAAGGTGGACATAGTGAACAAGGAATACACTAGATTTCCTAATTTAGAAATAGAGGTGAAGGGCCAAATAGAAACTTTGGACCCATTATTTAGTACATGGTCAAGTAGGGGATCCCTTTTTGAAAGGCTAGAGGTATTACAACCACATAGGAAAGATTGCCTAGAGGTAGTGTGCCAAGTTGGGGAGATGATAGAATAGATTAACACATCATTTTCCTTCTCCAAGGGTAAAGAAAATCAGATTCAAGAAAGGGTCAGTATGTTTGACCCTGATTTTAGTATATTTATCCCTCTTGTTAAAGGGGAAAATGATGAGATAAAGTTTGTTGAAGAGTGGAGAAAAGAATTTGACAGTCTACTACCAAAGAATTTGCCTTTGTACATACACAAACCACTGAGGATCTCCCATAGGTAACACAAAAATAGGATAAAGATCATAATGAAGTTTCTCTACCTACATTATTGAATATCTTGTAGCATAAGATAGATATCATAAAAGGAAAGGTGGACATAATGCACAAGGCATACA
The DNA here is from genome assembly GCA_018584345.1 of Thuja plicata. Taxonomy (NCBI): domain Eukaryota; kingdom Viridiplantae; phylum Streptophyta; class Pinopsida; order Cupressales; family Cupressaceae; genus Thuja; species Thuja plicata. The sequence goes on along the minus strand of MU223242.1, from coordinate 1,808,010 downwards.
CTAGATTGCCTGATTTAGAAATAGAAGTGAAGGGCCAAATAGAAACTTTAGACACATTATTTAGTACATGATCAAGCAAGGGATCCCTTTTTGAAAGGCTAGAGGCATTACAGACACACATGATAGATCTTCCAGAGGTAGTGTGCCAAGTTGGGGAGATGATAGAACATATTAGCACATCATTATCCTTCTTCAAGGGTAAAGAAAATCAAATTCAATCAAGGGTCGGTATGTTCGACCCTGATTTTAGTAGATTTATCTCTCTTGTCAAAGGGGAAAATGATGAGATAAAGTATGTTGAAGAGTGGAGAAAATAATTTGACACTCTACTACCTAATAAAGAGGCATTCCTAATAGATTATGATGTCCTAGATCTGGACAGGTTTAATAAAGCCTTAGATGAATCTTTCAAAGATGAAACAGACTTTGTTAAGTTTGTTATAGATGTCAAAGATATCACTAATGCCATGTGGGAAAGATAGATGAAGCAGTTTCAGAACTTACAAGGTTTCAATTGGCCTTCATTAGATAAAGTTACACTTCTGGATAATATCACCAATCCAAAGAAGAATAAACCAACAACAATTGACTTGGACGTGATAGATAAAGATTAAAGTGGCACTTGGCACCTGATCTTTGAGCACAGGGAGGGTAATCATTATTAAGACTAGTGTAAGTTATCCTGTATTAGAAATGACTAGGTTTGATAGCAACCTCAAGAGGTTACGCTAAATATCTATGGACAGAGGTGCCAACTACAAAAGATTTGGAATGATTTCAAATCAGCTACTCAAGTGTATTTCTTCCACCAACTGAAAATGTAACTGATTTGGTCTTTTAGAAATTTTAGGTTTTGCCTAGCTATCTGAAGCTTGTTTCATCCTTTCTCTTTAAGGATTCCAAGATGGCTAGTGCTTAATATATATAGAAAGATGTATTATATTGAAAAGTATGGTGAATTCACAACTGCGAGGTAGATTTCTGATTTTTGTCTAGTTTCAAGCTTTTTATCATTTTGAATGTATTGAGCATAAATATTTTAAAAAAATACAATGGAAGTTCCTATTTCACATCGCTGATGTCTTCTTGTATTTATGTTTATGTTCTTATATGTTTATCTATAAGGCATTTTAAATATACTGGTTACAAGGCAACTGTGAGATTATTTTTGAGTTTCTTTCAAGGAGGGAGTAAATCTTATAAGTTGTTTCAGAGGGCTAAATGTTATTGTAAGAATCTAATACATGGGTGTGGGAATGAGAAGGTGGTTTGTAAGGAATTTCATCTGAGTTTCATGTGTTTTCCCATTAATAAATTTATGTGAGGGTATTTTTCAATTGACTCTTTGCCCTAGATTAGGCACTAGTCTAGATTTTGATTAGTAGTTAGCATCATCAAACTTAAATCTAAACAATCCTTTATATTTCTATTATTAAGAACATAGATTTTTATCATTTGTATTGGAAAATACAACTTTATTGATTCCTTGGAGAGATAATCATTAGGTCAACCTGCCTAAGTCTAGAACACAAATAGAAGAAGGATGAGAATCCTTATGTCACTGGTATTCACTCTTGTAAAGGTCATGTTCTGGCTTATTAAGCTCTGAATAAGATTGGTTATACTCATTTGTAGGATGTGTTATCAGTTTTTTTATTAAAAGGAAGGAACAAATCAGTGTAAACCCTTGATCCACTGTTAACTTTACTGAGAAGAAGAAAATTATAAAAGGTACACCCACCTGAGTCTGTGGAGCTCAAAGAAGGAGGATTAAATCATCATCAATTAAAATTTTCCTTTTTTTATTCAAGTCTATGGAATCACAGAGTCAAGAATTGATGCTTAAGAAATGTCATACAAGAAAAATCTCTAACAAAATGGTGACTCTGCTGGGGAGGGAGGTGTAACAAACTTATTGAAACCCTTCAAGAAATCCTTTATTCTGTAATGAGGAGAAGAGATTTGTTGCAATAAGGTTTTAAATTTTATAGAAACTAATTTCTAGATCATTCTATTTCCTAATCAATTTTGTTAATTTTTTTCCCATACTTGATGTGGGTGGCAACTCCATACTCTGTGCATTCTAGTATTTTTATATTGAAATAATTGAAAATTCTTGTTTGATTTAAAATGAGTTAACAAAGGAACACCAGGTCTTACTATAGAGTTAATCTAGAGAAAGAGATAAGAGAAGAGCTCCATACACCTACAAGAAGACAATGGTCTAAAAGAGGTGGGTCAAATTATGATTCCCTAAGAGTTTCAAAAGGAAGAGTAGAAACTCTTGTCCCAGAGAGAGTTTCATCTTCATCTAAAGGTGTTGAGTGTTCAAGGCCAGTTGGCCCTTATGTTTCTAACACATATTGTGACCCTTTCAGAGATGGAGAAATGAGTGATGTAGGACTCTTCCCTACAAAAAAAAATCTAGAGCAGAAAGGAGAAACATCTACTGCTGAGACTACATCTTATGATTCTTGCAAATTTCATGAGGAGGTCCTAGCCTTAACAAGAAAAAATTGTGAGCAATAATTAGAGATATTGAAAGAAATAAAAAGGCATTAGTAGGAAATGTATGACTTGTTAATTGAGAGAGAACTCTTGGAAAAAACAAGGAGAAATGAGATTAAGGCTAAAAGTCGAAGTGAGGAGGTTAAGGGTCTAGACAAATATTTGTTTGGTGATCTTGGGGCCTTGAGGAAACAAGCTGAAAATAAAAGATCAAACTCTAATAAAGATGAGTTTGAAGGAGAATGACATGTTGCACCCACATGAGATTGAGAAAAATGCAAAGTTCAAGAAGAATGAAAAGGATGCATCTAATAAAGGCAAGCATAAGGAAATTGACATTAGTATAAATGAGCCTAAACAAAGAAACTTTATCCCTATAGGAATGTCTCAAGTTGACATAGAACTTGAACAAGCCAGAAAAGATAAAGAAGATCTAGCCAAGAAGCTTGAAAAGATGGAGTTAGAGGATGCTACAGATTACATGAAGATGAGGATAAATTTATTGCATGCTAATACAAATACTACTGCAATTAGTTCTATGCTTGTTTCTACTAGGACATTACAATATAATCTACCAGGTTGTCTTGGCCCAAATGCTCAACCTTTTGGTCCAAATCAAAGTGCTCAAATATCTGGTCTAAAGAAAGGGACCCCTCATCCTACTCAAAATCAAGGAGGTGTAGTAGGCCCAATTAGAAACAATACCTTGGGAAATTTCCAAAGAAAACCTATTTTCTTTGATGGCATCTTGGGTCATCCAAACATGACCCCTAATGAGGTAAGAAACCGAATCCCTAGATTCATAGGAAACAAGCTGCAAATAAAAGATAAAACTCTAATAAAGATGAGTTTGAAGGAGAAGGACTGGTCATAAGGAAGTTGCACCCACATGAGATTGAGAAAAATGAAAATCTCCAGAAGAATGACAAGGATGCATCTGATAAAGGCAAGCATAAGGCAATTGGCATATTATAAATGAGCCTAAACAAAGAAAATTTATCCTTGCAGGAATGTATCAAGTTGACATGGAACTTGAACAAGCCAGAAAAGCTAAAGAATATCTAGCCAAGTAGTTAGAAAAGATGGAGTTAGAGGCTACTACAGATGACATGAAGATGAGGATAACTTTATTGCATGCTACTACAAATACTACTGCAATTAGTTATACATGTTGCTACCAAGACATTGCAACAAAATCCACTAGGTGGTCCTAGCCCAAATGCTCAACCTTCTGGTCCAAATCCAAGTGCTCAAATATCTGGTCTAAAGAAAGGGACCCCTCAGCCTACTCAAAATCAAGGAGGTGTAGTAGGCCCAAGTAGAAACAATACCTTGGGAAATTTCCAAAGAAGACCTATCCATTTGGATAGATACCGACCTCTTTTCTTTGATTGAATCCCTGGTCATCCAAACATGATACCTAATGAGGTAAGAGACTAAATCCCTAGTTTCACAAGAAATAATGTTATAACCTATGAAGAACATTTAAAAGATTTCATAGATAAGATTACTAATTTTGAAATAGAACATGAAGATGATATTATGAATCTTTTTGTTTAGTCCTTAATAGAGGATGTCAGGGATTGGTTTAGGAATTTTTATAATGATAGTATAGCATCTTGGGATGAATTTGTTAGATCTTTTAGGGAACAATACAAAGAACATGTTAAATCTAGTTACATGTTAAATGAATTTAATAAAATCAATAAATTCCCTAATGAAAGCATGTCAAATTTTAACAATAGATTTCAAAAGGCCATGAACAAATTATTCCAAGTGTTGAGGCTAGATGATCAAGTATGTCTGACCACTTAATTTAATGTTTCTAATGGGAAGATGTCATATCTTCTTAGAGATAAGAACCCATGTACCTTGAGAGAGGCTTACAAAACATCAATAGACATTGAGAGTAATATGAAAGCCTCAGGGAAGATGGGGAAGAGAGAGCATGGTAAGTTGTGGAAGGAGACAAAGGGTCAAACAATTAAACATGTTAAGGAGGATGACAGGGTTGATAAATTGATGAGTGCAGTAAAGGATCCTACTACTAAAATAGATAAAAATGACAAAGGTTTTCATGAAAACAAGTACCAGTATCAAAGGTATGATAAACAACCAAATTTGAGGGACATGCCATATAGAACAAATTGGAAAGATGGAAAGCCAATCACTGAGAATTAATAAAACCAAAAGACAAAATAAACCCCTGATCCTATGAATAGAAATAGCACAAACTATGTGGAGAACACTCCTTGGTGTGCTGCTTGTAACATGCCTCACTCTTGTTACCAATTTTTTGTAGCCTAAGCCTTACCTGATCAAATGGGGGAGGGAAATAAATAGACAAGTCCAGAACAAGAAAGCACTGTTGTGAATATGTTCACTATAAGGAATCCTTATCCATGGTCTCCTAAAGAAAGTAAACTTGTTGAAAGTATAAGAAATAGAAGAAGTAAATACCTAGAATACCAACCCCAATTGGGTTTTGATTCAAATGATAAGACTGGTATTGTATCACAAAGAACTATTAATGTAGTGGGTGATGATAAAGAGTGTCCCCATTTCAGATTAACAAGTGATGAGGAAAAAATATCCCTGACCATAGCAACAAAAAACTAGGCTAGGGGTGCATATAATTTGAGGAGTAGAACAATTGAGCCCGTTTAAGGAAAAATTTCTTTTTTTTTCATTAAAGAGGATACCGCACAAGTTGTTGTAGAATCTCTTGTCAAGGGTAATAAAGAAAAGAAATTTTCAAAGAAATCATAATCTTCTTCGGCCCAAAAGGATGAGGAAGTAAAATTAGAAGAAGAAATGGTTACTAATAAGGCCAAGAGAGGTAAAATGATGAGTGATGTATCTTCTTAAATTACCTATATTTGACATGAAACATGCTCTTACTTAGATGAAAGTTTTAGTTCTACTGATGTAGATGTTGAAGATAAAAGAGAACAAAGAAGCTTCACTTGCACTTTTAAAAGGGATAGAAGATGTCCCAATGTCAAACAAGGAAGAAGTATCCTTGATCTTAAATAATGATAAAATAGATGTTCCATCTATGAATGAAATGAAATGCCTGGAGATAAGCAAGGAACTCTCCAATATCTACATTGGCAATGTGATTACTCAAGAGCCATTGTTAGTTGATCCATTCTATGTTACTTTAATGATAACCATTTTTTGGTAAAAAATTGTATGATAGAATCTGGTGTTGCAGCTACTGTGATGCCATATCATATCATGAAATAGCTAGGCCTTCAAGTCAGCACTCCTGTCGGGAGTCGATATGCAGTGGATAATGGGGAGGTTGTTGTGATAGGAACACTAAAATACATTGAAGGAAAAATTGATGCATTCCCTGAAGCTACCTATAAAATGGATATAGTTGTTGTTGATACAAAACCTCATTATGGTATGCTATTATCTAGACAATGGGTAGCAGTAGTGGGTGGAAGATTGCAACTAGATTTGGCATATGCAATAGTACATGTGAATGTCACCAAGGTCAAGTTGTACAAAGAGCCTTGCTCTTATATCATGGTGGAAATGGTTTTACCTGATCAACTGAACTGTTGTGTAGATATTGACATGGAAAATTTTTCTATTAAAGAGTTTAAGCCACAATTGAGAAACATTGACCCAATAATTGATGAGCTTCTATTGCAACAAGATGAATTGTAGAAAATGTATTTTGATGGAGGATGCTCCAAAGAAGGATCAAGAGTAGGTGTTTTATTTATCTCACCATCAGGTATTACTTTTAAGTACTCCTTCTTTTTGGCCTTTCATTGTACCAACAATAGAGCTGGATATGAAGCATTAATATTGGGGATGGATATTTCCATCAAGCATGGTATTAAATGCTTAAAAGTTCATGGGGATTCCCAACTAATCATAGCTCAAATTAGATCAAAGTATGATACTAAGGATGATAGATTGAAATTCTATATATGTGTTGTCTAGGATAGATTAGAACTCTTTGATGCTTTTAACATTTTGTGGGTAGAAAGGTCAAACAATATTATGGAAGATTTTATTGTAAATGTTGCTTTGAAAAATGATGACATTACCCTTGCTGGTATATCTTTGGTGGAAGTCAAGAATAGGCCAGCAGTGCCTGAAAATATCCACAATTAGCAAGTCTTTGGGGATGATGATGATATCCTCTGATTTATCCAGTGTTTAGATCAATATGATGGCCAAAATATTGACTATGACTCTTTGATAAGCGTTGTAGATGGAAAAGAGTACATTTTTTATAAAGAAGTTGTTTAACTAGCTTCTAACCATATTCCTAAGGGATTAGTTGAACTAGAGGGCATGTTTAGTATAAACAATAATTACATGTCATAGAAGTCCAATGCCAAGGTGGGAGATTTGGAGGAAATAAACCTAGGATCAGAGACATCCCCTCAATTAGTTTACATTGGAAAAATGCTTGATAAGAATGTGAGGATGAATTTGATAAAATTGCTGAAAAAATGTAAACATGTTTTTGCCTTGTCTTATGAAGATCTTGAAGCCTATAGAGAGGACCTATTCCAGCATGACACCCCACTATAAGAATATGTAAAACCATTTAGGAAAAAACAAAGGCATATCAATCTATTATTGGCTACTAAGTTGCAAATGGAGTTGATGAAATTAAGGGATGCATGCATAATTAATCCCATAAGGCATTCATCATGGGTTTCAAATTTGGTCCCGGTAAGAAAAAAGAATGGGGACATAAGATTGTGTGTTGATTTTAGGAACCTGAATGTAGCTTCATTGAAAGACAATTATGGACTACCTAATATGGAAGCTATGATGCATAAGTTCACTGGATGTGATATATTATCTATGGTGGATGGGTTCTCTGGGTATAACCAGGTGCTAGTCAAGGAATCTGAACAATTTAAGACAACATTTACTACTCCTTTGGGAGCTTATGTATATACCTGTATGCCTTTTTGTCTAAAAAAATGTTGGTGCTACTTTTCAGAGGGCAATGGATGTGGATTTTAAGGATCTTATAGATGTCCTTATGGTATTTTACCAAGATGATTTGACTACTTTCTCAAAAAGAGAAAAAGACCATTGTAGCCACTTGGAGAAGATCTTAGTCAAAGCACTAGAATAGTGTATATCACTGAACCCAAAGAAATGTCAATTTTATGTTATAGAAGGAAATATTTTGGGCCATATAGTATCAACAGAAGGAGTAATAATAGACATAGAAAGAGTTGAGGCTATTCAAAAGGTAATTTCTCCTAAAAACCTCAAATATGTACAGTCATTATTGGGACAAATTAGTTTTGTTAGGATATTTACTGCCAACTTTCCAAAGCTAGTCAAACTATTTAAGAAAGATGTGAAGTTTGAGTGGAACTAGGAGGCAAAAGAAGCTTTGGAGAAAATTAAACAAGAAATACAAGAAGCCCCTATTCTAAGTTCTCTTGATTATACTAAACCTTTTTCTCTATTTATATTTTCATCTTTTCACACTATTGCAGTAGTGCTATTGCAGAAAGATGAGGATGGATTTGAGAAGCCTATAGTATTCTTTAGCAAGTCATTACAATAATCTGAGTTGAATTATCAATTGATGGAAAAAAAAGCTTATGCCTTGGTGAAAGTAGTTAAGGAATTTAGACCATATCTAGTGTATGCTAGAGTTAATGCATATGTTCCCCATGCTACAGTAAAAGATATCTTCGTTCAAAGTGAAGTAATAGGAAAAAGATGTAAAAGGATTAATAAGATTCAAGAGTTTGATTTGGAAATACATATCACTAAACTGATAAGGGGATTGAGATTAGCTAAGTTAATGATAGAAGAGAATTTAGATTTATTCCAAGTTAATAATGTTAACACTCGTGGAAAAATGGTTACAAGCATTGAAATGCAACCCTGGTATATTAACATAATGTATTTTCTCAAAAATGCTAGTTGCCTAGAGGATTTGAGTGACAACTAGAGGAGAAGCCTGAGATTGCAAGTTTGGAGATATGTACTATTATAGGGTGACCTATATTGGAAAAATAGTGATGGGATATTTCTATTATATCTGGACAAAGGACAATACGAAAAGGTTTTAAGAGAAATGCATTATGGGATGTGTGGAGGACACTACTCAGCTAGAGCGACAACTCATAAAATCTTAAGGGTTGGCTACTATTGTCCTTATTTGTTTAAAGATGCCCATGATTTTGTCAAGAAATGTGAGCCATGTCAAAATATCTCAAATAAATTCAAGTTCTCAGGTGCTCTTCTACTGAATCCTATAGTTGTAGAAGCACCTTTTTCCATCTGGGGGATGGACTTCATTGGAGAATTTGTTGAGAAATCAAGTGGGGGACATAGTTGGATTTTGGTTGTTACTGATTACTTTACCAAGTGGGTTGAATAAATTCCAACTAAGAAGGATAAAAGCATAGTGGTTATTAACTTCTTGATTAAAAATGTAATTACTAGATTTGGTGTTCCTATTAAACTAGTAATGGATAATGCCATGTGCTTTAGATCAGAAGAATTTGTGGATTTTTGTTCTGACATGGGAATTTTTATTTCATATTCATCCCCTTACCACCCACAAGAAAATTCACAAGAATAATCTAGTAACAAGAGTATTTTGCGGATCCTAAAGAAAACCTTGGAAAATAACAAAAGGGCTTGGCATGCAAAATTGAAGCTTGCCTTATGGGAAAACATAATTACTGTGAAGAAGGAAACATGAAAGTCTCCTTTTGAATTAGTGTATGGTATCCAGTCTAGAATGCCTATGAATAACTTTCTTCCTGTATATAAATTCATCCAAGATGAGGGTTTAGGAGTTTATGAGCCTATGCAGGATAGAATGGTTCAACTAGTAGAATTGGATGAAGTGAGAAGAGACAGTCAAAGAGAAAATATCAAATTATAGCAAAAAATGAAATACCTTTTTGACAAAAAAGAAAATGAAAGAAAGTTTCAGCCTAGTGATCTAGTTCTTCAATGGAATACAAGGGCTAAAGACAAGGGAAAACACAAAAAAATTGAGTCCTTATGGTTGGGCCCTTTTTATTATTCACCAAGCTTTTGGAAAGGATTCATATATTCTAAAGAATATGGATGGTGAGGTTTTTGAATTGCCAGTGCAAGGAAAATTCTTAAAACATTTCTTCAATTAGTTCTTCTTTCCATGTATAGTAGTCTTGTATTTTATGTATAGGTGTATTTGTTTCTTTTTGTGTGTTTCTTTCCCTGTTGTGTGTTTATTTCTGCAATAGGTTAGTGTAGTTGAGGTCTACTTCCCAAAGATGTATAATTCTTTCTATGAACTTGCATTCAAGCATCCTCAAATAGAGCCACTATTGGGTCTATTTCTAGTTTTTCTGATTCATTCTAAAGGTTTTGGTTCCCATTGTTAGTTTATGCCTTAAAATTCAAAGTGTCTTCAAGCATGCCCTTAAATTTTCTTGTAAATGTTTGCTTCCCAAGAAATGTGGTACAAAAAATGGATGAAATCCTTAAACCCTAGGTCTCTTGTGTCTTTTCCATGAAAAACCCTAGACCCTAATGATCTTGTTATATTTTGAAGTTACTTTTGGCGAGTAGCTTAAGTGTGTTTTAAATCATGTGCATTTTGGGTCTTTTCATTTATCTCTTTATCTCATGATCAATACCAAATACTATTTATGGTCTAGAGACATGGCGCAAGCTGTTATCTCTTAATCTTGAGAAGAAAGGAATGTGCTCTTATGAATTTAGAGAATAAGTGCAGGCGGTAGATCAAGATCTCATCATGTGGTTGGCACATGATCGCTAGACAAAGATGAAGTGAGCTTAATGATTCATAGATTTAGTGAAAACTATGGATGTAGTTTTCATCATGTGGCTAGTGCTAGATCTCATGACTTAACTCCAGTTACAATAAATAGTTAGTGATTCAGAGATAGCCTTATCTCTCAATCTTGTAATCTAACCTGAGGTCAAGATAGAGTTCAATTTTTTCTTTGTCGCTAGATCTCCAAATAAACTCAGAGTTAAGTGAAATATTGCAAATATTTAGTGAGGATTGTTGATCTCATTCCAAATGAGTGGCTAGTGCATGATTTCCAGATAGTAGCCAGGCTTAAGATTTTATTTAGTGATTGAGTGAGGGTCGTTGATCTTATTTTATCCTTGGTTTGATTGAGTGGTATGTGCATGATCTCCAATTAAACCCCACAATTAGTAAATCTTTCAGACACTTGGAGATAAAGAAGTCATGTGATCTCTAGATGAACCTATTGTTGAAGCCAATTCAAGTGAAGTCTATTGCGAGATTTAGAGATGACTGGGTCACGTGATCTCAGAATGAAAGTGTAGTTAAGAAAATAGTCTTGAGATTCAGCATTAGTCATTGGATCAAAAAGAAAGATCAAGGGTTGTCTCTTAATCTCAGAAAGAATTGGTCAAGTGCATAAATATTCAAAGACTTCACACTGATCGTTGATCAAGGAAAGATCTAAGGGCTAGCATTAGATCTCTAGATTAAACCTAGGTTGTGAAAAGTATTCAGCAACTTGGAGATCTATTCATTTGTTGAATCTCCAAGTGAATCACGATCAGTTCAAAGTTACTTCAAAGCTGAGTTAGGTTTGGTGAGAAAGAATCTAGACCTTTGATCAAGATAAAGATGTGTGTCTGGCATTGAATCGCTAGAAAAGGTCAAGAAATCATTAATCATTCAACGATTAGGATGGTAATGAGCTAAGCTACAGACACGTGTGTAAGTGGATAAATAAATTTGTGGTATTTATTAAGTCTTGAAATAAACCCAAGATTAGATAGATCATTCAGTGATTCAGAAACTACTTTATCTCTGAATCTTGAGACTTGACTAGAGTCAGTACAAACATTAGGAGAATGCGAGATAGCCTTTATCTTGTAATCTTGGAATAGACTAGAGTTAGTGCCAAGGATTATGAAATCAAGTATGAGCCGTGGATCATAAGTCAAGATCAAGGGTTGCCATGTAATCTCCAGATAAATTAAGCAGGTATAGAATGATTCATAGATTTAGCGAAAGATGTAGATCAATATCTCATCATGTATTTGGCACGTGATCTCTAAATAAAATCAAGGTTAGGTAAAGTATTCAGTGACTTAGAGATTGTCTAGTTGTGTGATCTCCAAATCAAACCATGGGTAAGGATTAACTATTTGAGTTCATGATTTTCTTTAATTGCATAATATCCAAGTGACTTGAGTTAGGATAAAGTTAAGAGCTGAGTTGATAAGGAAAAGATGTCGATTGTTGATATGATTTAGACCCTACGGTGTGATCATGATCTCTGAAAAAATGTTGAGTTATCCAAGTCATTCAGGAATTCAAAGACTTAGTTGTCTTTGAATCTCCAGATAGACTCAGAGTCAGAACAAAGTTAATCTTTTTGCCTTATCGCTAAATTTATGAATGGACCTAAGGTTAAGATGAAAGCTTAGAGATTCAATGAGGATTGTTAATCTTAAGTCAGATGAAAGGCTAGCACTAGATCTCTAGATGAGACTTGAGTTAAGATTTTAATTCAGTGACTTGGCGGTTCCTTTATCTTTTAACATCAAGATTTGATCATGGTTAAAGAAAAGCCAGGTAAAGTTTATTACGAGATTCATAGCTAAGAAGAAATGAGTTACCCAGTGTTAAGAGATGAACTAAAAGAAAAGAAAGATTAAAATTAGTGGCTAGCATTGAATCTCATAACAAATTCAGAGTTAAGAAAACTATTTAGAGACTTAGCAAGGTCCGTTGATTAAGTAAGAGATCTATGGCTAGTGCTAGATCTCGTAGTGTAACCTAGGTTAGATGAAACATTCATAGACTTGGAGATAAATAAGTCATGTAATCTCCAAATAGAATATGGTCTAAGTGTAGCAAAATCATGAGTATCCTATCTCGCACCATCTTAAGGAAACAATATAAAAAGTAGGGTTAATAAAGAACAAAAATCCTTACAAAGTACAAGTAATTAGCTGAGCTAGAAAAGGGTAAGAAAAGAAAGCCAAATAGACCTTTCCTTGAGCATTTTAACGTAAAATAAGCTTTTAAAATAGAAAATCACTCATGAATTTTTCCATCTAAGCATTCAAATTCAATTACCTGTCAACCTCAAGTGCAACGGCTAGGAGAAAATTGATGTCAAGACATGCAAAGTTATTGCAAAAGTGACTGAGCAATGGTTTCTAAGTTTTTGACTATACTGATGCATTGATGATTCAATAATAAATAGATGCACCCTTTGTACATTCTAATTACCAAATTTTTCAGAGCATAGAGAAAAAATTGTATAAGTTTCAGAGCAATTGTGAAAATCCTATTTTAGAGAGAAGGATAGTTCATAATCGAGTAAAGATGAGTCAAGAAAGATCAAGCAGAGCTTCAGTCAGTGGTGAGGGAAAGAGGAATTATTCAGATGAGTTCATTGGTTTTGTACCTAGAACCAACCAGAATAAAAAGGTATATGACAAATACTTTTATAGTGGTATGTTGAAATATAGGGAAAGAGGAATTTTTCAGATGAGTTCATTAGTTTGCTACCTGAAACCAACCAGAATAAAAAGGTATATGACAAATACTTTTCTAATGGTATGTTGAAATATAGGGATCTCAACACTCTCAGGTGCCCTATTTACCATTTGTTCAATTAATTTTATAGTAATAAGGATAGAAATATCCATGTATCAAACCCTTGGACATTAGGTTTCGCCAGGATAATTGTCCTAGATGTCTTCCTAGATGTAGACTTGCTAGTAGAATTAGCTATAAAATATGATCCTATTTCTAAAATTATTGGAAAAGGTGATGAGACAGCCCTAGTTACATTGGATAGGGCATCCTTTATGAAAGCCTTTGGTATATACCATGATTATGCTACAAATATTGACTTGACCCAGGCTCATGTGCCTAGGTCAAATAGAAATTGCATAGCCCCCATGCCTTCTTCTAAGGGTGCACCATATGAATTCAAAGACCTGAGCTTCTACATGAAGTATATAACTTATGGGCTGTGCAAAGTACTGGGCATTGATGGGAATATTGAGAAGGTATCTATAGATCTATTAATGATCATCTTTGATATCCAAAATTCCCACATCAAAACTGACTTTGACTACATTCAGTATGTCATTGATAGAATGCAAGAAGGGCTCATAAGTATCTAGAAGAAAACCAACCCTAATTTTATGCATTATTCTATTTTAATGCATTTGATTCTATTTTTCAATATAGATAGTATGGATACTGAGAATCTGAGACCCAAGACACAGTTGCAAGGCCAGCCAAACACTATGCAATTTTGGATTAGGGTTTGGAATTATACTTCCAATGAAAATGAATACTATGGTTTTGAGAATTGGATTGTATATCCAATTTTAGACTTGTTGGGTCTTAATGTGACTAGGTTGATAGTCAAGGTGATTAGACTCCTGAGACCTTGTGAATATGTGTACAAATGGACAAGGGATCACAATTAGGGAGACTTCTATTGTTAAAAGACCTATACCTTGATTAGGGTTTATGGATGTTCTTATCCTCCACGCATACTTCCTAAGTATGTTCCTCCAAGGGTTGATTTGATGGAATTTATTTGTCAATAAATGTGGACAGATAAATTTTTGGATCTATTACAATGATGTATTGAGAGGGGAGGGGTGAATTAGTATCTCTAAATTTTTTTATGTGGTTGGCCCATTAACCTTTGTGTCATCAAATTTGTATATTCCTATCTATTTGTTTATCTTTCCTTATGTATGTGAAATCATAATATAAGTTACTTACATGTGTAAACATTCAAGAAACATACATGAAAGTAAATAACAAATTACAAAACATATGATATCACAAAAAACTCATGTTATGAAGTAAAAACTATGGTGGGGATGTCTACCCACAAAACTTCACTATCTACAGATAAGAAGGGAGCCAGTTAAGGCTTACAATTTGATCACTTCAGATGATCTACCCTATTAGGAGTATTAGAGTGGATATCTATTAGGATCTACTTCATTTGAAGCTTTAGAAAAACTGTTAGGTGTGCACTCTGTTAAGAGATTTACCAAATAAATGCTAAGTCCACCTTCTACAAAAGGATTTCTATTGTGATGCACTTGTTAGAATGAAACTACAATATAAATGCTGATCTAATAGTGTATGCTATCTCTAATTACTAATAATAGATCCTGTAAAGCTTACAATGTATATGTAATCACCTTGAGTGATTTGAATAATACCTTTTCTCTGCTCGTCAGTAGCCTTGTCTATGTTCTTGATAACTGATATGATATGTTTTTGAACTTTGCATGAATTATCTTCTTCTTAGATTCTCTCCATGGCTACAATCATTTATCCAAGTTACTTCATCTCTCTTATTACAAATGATTGAACATCTCTCTATACTAGTTTCTTGGTCTATTCTTGATTCACACTTTTCAAATTATTTCTTGGTCTATTCTTGATTCACACTTTTCAAATTAACTCTAGATCCAAGGTTTACAACTTGACCTTAATCTTTAGTTAGCTATGTTTTAGATCTATTAGGATGCTTTAAAACATATATAATATTCTTGCTTGACCCTCAAGTAAATTTTTAAAACAAATAAAAACTCTAAAAATAGAATTACAACGTTTTATTTGACGTGTAAAGTCAGATCCACTTTTTGTGGGTTCTCCAACTGACTATCAATTCTGATGGTCGGGTTGCTCTATCAGTCTGTTAGTTCACTTTCATTCTTTTCTCTGTTGGTTTTTTTCTCCATCGGTGTCCCTTAATTGAATTGTTATCAGATATGCCTTTTCTACTCTATCGGCGATGTTCACAAAACTATACTGTCGCTGATGTCCTTTATGCTTTGTCGTTAATTGAACTCTTTTCAGTGTTCGTCAGGAAATTCTATACTTAGCATTTTCTTGATAGACATTTTTATTTCATTAGGTATGCTTGCTATCCATCGGTTATGCCTATACCGATGACCTTTATCATGTTTTTCCCTTTAAGTATACTAATGGAAAAACTTAATGTCATCAATCTCCCCATTTGACATTAGTATCAAAAATTGATATGTGCAACATACTTGATGTATTATTATGTACACCTGTGTATACTTCTTCCTTAGTCATGAAATGAGTCCCCATATGCATATACCGATAAGTGTAAGTTTATGTACATATAGTTGACTTCTCCTTTTTGTTTTCTTTTCCTTATATATTGTACATATCTTTCCTTGTTGTACATACATTTATACATATCCTTATCTCCTTTCTTCTAAAGTAGTATTTTGTACATATGTACTATACATTCCTCCTTTTTTGATAATGAGGGCAAAGGTACTTACAACTTGTCAAAAATGTGAGTGTGAGGCTTTGATTTCCTCTATCAGCTTCTCCCATTTCTCCTTCAAATTTTTAAGTGCCATATGCTCAAGTGTTATCCTCACATGCATGTCATATATGTTGTCTACCACAGACATCTCTGGGGTTGAGACCATATTTCTTGCATCTGTTATGTGCTGTTGTAGAGTGGTGAGGTTTGGAAAAATGTGAGCCTGTAGTTTGGTGACCTCATTTCTAAACTGTTTCTCTGCATCCCATATCTGTTGTTTCAATTTGTTTACCTCTGTAATCTTTTCATGGTGCAAATAAAATGTATTTGCATCAGAGGTTAAACTTTGTGCACTAGCTGTCAGATCTGAATCTAGTTGGGATAGCTTTTCACTATTTTCTTTTGTGAAATTTTCTAGTGTGCACAATTTTTGAACTAAGGTAACAGATTCAACAATCATAGGTTCTAATTGACATGCTAATTCAGAGAGCTTTAGCTTGTTCTCTATCACTTCTTGGCTGATCTTTTCAACCAATTTGTGTTGATATTTCATCTCTGCCTAGTCTTCTATTGCCTTCTCTACATGTACATTTTGATTGGTGATGGCGTCGGTAAGAACTACAGTTTTCTCCATGACTAATATGCCATCTTCAACTTTTGTGTCAAGAACAAGTTGATGTAGTATGTCCCTAGCTTTATCAAGTGCTTGGGCTTCTCTATGTGCCTTTTTAATTTTATCTTGAATTGCTTTTCTCTGACACATCACTCCAAAATTTTGAAGTGCTTCAGTATCTAAGGTAGATACATCCCACTTGGGTATTTCAATTACCTCATCAAGTGTTACAGCCAAGATGTCTTTCTTCATTACC
Source organism: Thuja plicata (assembly GCA_018584345.1). Classification (NCBI taxonomy): domain Eukaryota; kingdom Viridiplantae; phylum Streptophyta; class Pinopsida; order Cupressales; family Cupressaceae; genus Thuja; species Thuja plicata. Next base: position 1,791,311 of record MU223242.1, on the reverse strand, counting down.
TTCTTCTTCTTCTTCTTTGGCTGGGAGACAGATTGGTGAACTACCATTTGTAGACCTTGAGATTTGATTGACTTGGTAGGTGAAGGTCGAGAAGATGAAGCATCTTGTTGCTTCTGTCCAGAGTCCACCGGTTGGTTTTGTGAAGATGTCTCTTCATTGGCCTTGGGTGTATCAATAGATTTATCTTCCTTTTCTTTAGTGCTCTCATCTTGCTTAACTTCTTCACTCTTTTCTTTCTCTTCATCCTTTCTCAATGTTTCATCTATGTTATTATCTTCTCCTTTATCTTTTTCAGTAGACACCTCTTGCTGAGTGTCGGTTGTATCTTTCTTCTCTGTATCTATATCTTTTTGAGTGTCTGATGCATCTTTATTTTCATGATTACCCCTGTCCTTGGGTATATCATCATCTTTCTTAGATTATTTCTCCTAGCTTGATTCAATATCAATAGCTTGTATCAAAATTTTATGTTGGTTGGTGTATTGAACTCTGCAGTGCCAGTAGGTGTATCCTGTCCATCGATGTTACCCTGTGCAATATTGATATCTTCATCTTTTTGCACCTCTTGTGCAAGGTCTTTTCCTGTAGTGTCATTGATGATGTTATCCAACCATGTTTCAGCTTTGATATCTTTAGTTATGTTACATTATATTGTTAATTATTCTTTGGTAACCTCTTCTTCATTACTCAAGTCAATATGAATTGGACTTGGTGGAATTCTTTTTTCTTCACTATGGGTTTTGTCAAGAGTAGTGTGGGTCCATACCTCATCTAAAACTTTGGTATGTTTGTGGCCTACTGTCTCACTCTCTTCTCTGTCCAATTCCACTGATGAGTCACCTTTTGCATCCTTAATGATGATGTTTTCCTTCTCCGGGCTAGCTTCCTTAATGGGCTTGTTAAGTATCTTGCACCACTTTTTAATATTGTCTTGATTAAGCTCAATTAGCTTCCCTTTGAGAAATTTATATGCTCTCATTTTGGGTGAGAACTCCTTTTCATAATTCTTCAACATTTCATTTATTTCTTCCTTCTTTGAATCAGAAGGCATTAGAGTAACAAGTACTATTTCTGTTATCTCTTTTTCCTAATGTAGTGCAAATGTCCATCTTGCAGATAATCTTCCTGATAGTTCCTTGGGAACGTCATATTCTGAGAATTGTAGTGGAACATAATGGTGTTTGCACATTTTTGCTATTATAGCATCTTCTATCTTTTTTTGATCCTCTGGATCAAATTTCAACCATTTTCTAATGTTAGGTTATCAGAAATAGATGGTGATTCTAAAAATTTCTTACATATTTCATCAATTGTCTTTGGAATTAGGGGTTCTTTCCCTTTCTGCACATCTATGTCAGCTTCATCCATGGCTGGGTCATCTATATCCTCTTTTTTTCTAACCCATTTCCTCCTTTTGGTCTATTTCTCCTTTGGTGAGACCGGTTTTCTCTTGTAGGTTCTCACTTTACCTTTCTTTAGTAGTGAAGGAGTTGGTTCCTTTGTAGTTTTGCTTCTTTTTCTTGAAGTGGCTGTGGTTCTTGCTTTCTTATGTGGAAGAGGAGGTGGTAAATCTAATTGTATACCCTCTAAATCATTCTAATGGTGATAGCCAATATTTCCTAGGTACTACTGGTTTGATATAGGTAAAATCAATATCTACCATAAAACATATATCCTCTTTGTGTTCTTCTATCAAAATCTCAGGTATCCTAGTTCTTGCTTGAATATTTTCTTTAAATCCTTTGAAATAATCATTCATTAGGTCATCAAAGTATGTTCCTAATGACTCTATATGCTCACATATATGTATGGTGACTAGTTTTCTTGTGTCCCATACTACTTTGCCTATGGAAGGAAAGTATTCTTCAAAGTAAAAGAATATGCACATGATTAGAGAACCAAAATTACAGGTGTTTGTCTTTGAAGATCTTATTGTGTTCATGTTCTTGTCAAGTTGATTCAAAAAAATATCTACAAGATCCATCTTCTTTCCAAGTTTTATGATCTTGTAGGTTGTGCTCATAGCAGTGCTTGTTATGTTGTTCATTTTGCTGTCCTGGAATATTTTGTATCCTATCACACATGCTCCAAACTTGAGTTCCTCATCAGTGATAGTGCTAACCTTGAGACCTCTCTTGTCTGATTTTGCAGCAGTTAGCATTTCCACTTCCATCAAGGATGGTTTCTTGTGAGCTTGTGGCTTGTCGGTTGTAGGATATCCAGTAATTGCATGAATAACATATTTTGTTATTAGTTTTGGCTCATTAAGCCATAATGTCTGGTTATGTATTCTACTGAGAACTATATGTATCCATTCGGTCTTAAAAATCTTGAGAAAATGTAATGCATTCATGAGACCTTTCACTTCCAGATGCTTGTTCTCTTCTTTCAGTTTTCTACCTACATCACATAGTGATGTATAGGCATTGTCTAGGTCTAGATCTCCTAATTCTGATATCTTGCAATGTATATAGGACCTTACATCCTCTACCAACAAAACCCTAAATGGGATTATGGAGAATGCTCCAGAATCATCAGGTTGTGATGTGATTTTTGGGTGCAACTTGTATTTAGGTTCAACACAAGTGTTGCTACTGATAAGATTGATCATTTTCTTCTTATCCTCTTTCAATTTTTCAATTCTTGAAGTAGATGCCATCATTTTTAGAAATTTAGGGCTTCCCATAAATAAACAGTGTGTGGTCAGTGATTATAGGTACTTACTGAATCTCTGTGACTGCTCATGAATCCTTTTAGTTGTGTTAAAATCTTGCTGATGTCACACTTCAATCTGCTCTATAATCACTCTGCTTGGTTGCTCAAAAATTACGGGTGTGAAATGAGTTCTTCTGTCGCACTTTTATAACTTTTATACCCTAAATTATCATTAATGCCCAACAAATCGTTAGTATACAAAGATTGAGTTCATCGATTGAGGCATAAATAACATCTTCGGTGTAGGCACAAAGTGTCAGGGTTGCTGGCACCTTTGGTGACTTCACCGATGATTATCGGTAAATTGGTGACGATAACTTCTGTTAGCTCAAGGATCACTGATGTTCATCAGTTTACACTTAGCAACTTGGCTTTTGTGTAATAACTGATACATTTTGGTAAGTAATGTCAACTTTTCTGTGTGTGTTCACCGATGCTAATTTGTACCCATTAACCGATGGTAGTTTTTCAATAATATTACAAGTAACAATAAAGTGCATCTTCAATAATTCTTATTTTTCTATATGAGCAATATGTAATGAAACTGATGCATAATATAATTTTTCATAATGTAGTTCCATGCTTACTTGTGCAACTTAGTTGGAAATGGTGATGCCACCATATCTATTGGATGGGGCGTCATCATTTTTATTTCTTGTTCCAGCACCTTCAGTGTTTGTAGCTTTTACCCACATCTTGTTTCTGATCTTCTTAATGTCATCAATGGTGTTTCCATTGGGATAAGTGTTTGTTTCTATCAGTCGGTCTTTGCAATCTTTTATCACATGTCCAACCTTATGACAATGTAAACATGCCATACCTAGATTGAACCATCCTCTTGGTATTCTAGTCCATTTTCTCATACAGTTGGCGGATATATGACCATACCTTCTACATGTTGTGAAATATACCCATGTTTTATAGTCCCAAACATATGAGTTACCAACTCTTGTCAGTTTTTAGCTATTATCAGATTCTTTTGGTGTCCATGTTTTCTTGTTCTTTTTCCAGCACTTCTGATGTGTATGTCCATTTATTTTGTAGGTAGGATAGTATTTGTCCATGTAGGTTTCCTTCTTTGGATTTTTCACCTTGGATTTGCATTCAAATGCCTTGTGTCCTTTCTTGTGACATTTATAACAATTACCAATGAAAGTAGATTGTGATTAAGGAATACCTTTCATTTTGTTTCTGCAAATGTTTGAGGTGTGGCCTAGTTTTCCATAGTGATTGCATGACAGCTTCTTGGAGTTGCATAAAAATTCCTTTGATCTGATTGATTAGATGATTTTCCATTGTCAGTGTACCCTATTCATGTGTAGTTGTTGACTCTTCTTTGTCCGTCAAGGAAATCATCCATTCTTTTATTGCCATCTTCAGCTTTCTTGATTAATTCATTGTGCTGATTCTAAATTCTGACTTCATGCTTTAGCTTCTCATTTTATTCCCTTAGCTCACCGATGATCTGTATTCTTTCAATGAGTTTAGTATTTAATTTGTTTGCCTCTTGACACATAAGAATAATCAGATTAGTAATCTCATGGTGATGATCAATAAGTCTTTGAATCTCTGATTATTTTTCTTGTAGCTTCTCTGTAATTTTCCTCCTATCATCAATAGAAAATGTTATTTTTGATTCATCTTTTCTTGATTCATTCATGACAACAATCATTTTTACCATCTAAGTCTCTTAACTGATTTGCAGCATTTTGATTTTCTCTATCAGATGTAGATTGACTTATTATAGACTTATGATCTCTTCTAATGATTTGTCTGATGCTTTTCTTGTAGCAGATTCAGCTGAGTTGAAGTAATCTGGGATCTCCTCTTCTTGATAATATTTTTCATTAATCCTAGTTTCCATAATCTTTCTTTCATCAAGCAAATTTCTCATACTTACTCGTTCCTCTTTATACTTCTCATAGTAAATCTGAATTTGTAACTGCTCATTCTCAATAGTCTTGTCCAGCCTGTACTTTTCCATTGTGTGGATCTTTTCTCTTAATTCTTTAAGATTTTCAAGAAAGAGACTTAGCTCTGATACCAGTAATTGGATTTATTAGAATGATGTACTGAGAGGGGAGGGGTGAATCATTACCTCTAAAAAATTTTATGTGGTTTTCCCATTAAACTTTGTGTCATCAGATTTATATATTCCTATCTATCTATTTATCTTTCCTTATGTATGTGAAATCATAATATAAGTTCTTTACATGTGTAAGAATTCAAGAAACATACATAAAAGTAAATAACACATTACACAAGATATGATATCACAGAAAACCCCTGTTAGGAAGTAAAAACTGCGGTGGGGATGTCTACCCACAAAACTTCACTATTTGCAGATAAGAAGTGAGCCGATTAAGGCTTACAATTTGATCACTTCTAATGATCTACCCTATTAGGAGTATTATATTGGAGACCTATTAGGATCTACTTCATTTGAAGCTTTAGAAACACCGTTAGGTGTGCACTCTATTAAGAGATTTATCAAATAATTGTTAAGTACACCTTCTACAAAAGGATTTCTGTTGTGATGCACTTGTTAGAATGCAAATACAATATAAATGTTGATCTGATAGTGTATGCAATATCTAATTTATGATAATAGATCCTATAAAGCTTACAATTTATATGTAATCACCTTGAGTGATTTGAATAATACCTTGTCTTTGCTCCTTAGTAGTCTTGTCTATGTTCTTGATAACTTATATGATCTATTTTTGAACTTTGCATGAATTCTCTTCTTCTTAGATGCTCTCCATGGCTATAATCATTTATCCAAGTTACTTCATCTCTCTTATTACAAATGATTGAACATCTATTTATGCTAGTTTTTTGGTCTATTCTTGATTCACACTTTTCAAATTAACTCTAGATCCAAGGTTTACAACTTGACCTTGATCTTTAGTTAGCTATGTTTTAGATCCGTTAAGATGCTTTAAAACATTTACAATATTCTTGCTTGACCCTCAAGTAAAGTTTTAAAACAAGTAAAAAATCTAAAAAATAGAATTACAATCTTTTATCTGATGTGTAATGTCAGATCCACTTTTTGCAAATTCTGCAACTGACTATCGGTTCTGATGGTTGGGCTGCTTTGTTAGTCTGTCGGTTTTCTCTCATTCTTTGCTCTGTCAATTTTCTGCTCCATCGGTGTCCCTTAATTGAACTATTCTTCAGGTATGCCTTTTCTTCTCTGTCGGCGATGTTCACAAAAATGTACCATTGGTGATGTGCTTTATGCTTTTTCATCGGTTGAGCTCTTGTTAGTGTTCGTCGGGCAATTCTATACTTAGCATTTTCTTGATAGACATTGTTATTTTGTCAGGTATGCTTGCTGTCCGTCAGTTATGCCTATACCGATGACCTTTATCATGTTTTTCCCATTAAGTATACTAATGGAAAAACTTAATGTCATCAATCTCCCCCTTTGACATTAGTATCAAAAACTGATATGTGCAACATACTTGATGTATTAGTATGTACACCTATGTATAATTCTTCCTTAGTCATGAAATGACTCCCCCTATGCATATGCCGGTAAGTGTAAGTTTATGTACATATATTTGACTTCTTTTTTTTTCTGATATATTGTACATATCTATCCTTGTTGTACATACATTTATACATATACTTATCTCCTTTCTTCTAAAGTAGTGTTTTGTACATATGTACTATAATTTCCTCCTTTTTTGATAATGAGGGCAAAGGTACTTACAACTTGTCAAAAATGTGAGAGTGTGAGGCTTTGATTTCCTCCATCAGCTTCTCCCATTTCTCCTTCAAATTTCAAGTGCCATGTGCTCAAGTTTTATCCTCACATGCATGTCATATATGTTGTCTACCACAGACATTTCTGGGGTTGAGATTAGATTTCTTGCATCTGTTATGTGCTGTTGTAGAGTGGTGAGGTTTGGAAAAATGTGAGTCTGTAGCTCGGTAACCTCATTTCTAAATTGTGTCTCTGCATCCCATATCTGTTGTCTCAATTTGTTTACCTCTGTGATCTTTTCAAGATGTAGCTTTATTGTATTTGCATTAGAGGTTAAACTTTGTGCACTAGCTGTCAGATCTGAATCTATTTGGGACAACTTTTCACTATTTTCTTTTGTGAAATTTTTTAGTGTGCACATTTTTTGAACTAAGGTAACAACTTCAGCAATCATAGGTTCTAATTGACTTGCTAATTCAGAGAGCTTTACCTTGTTCTCTGTCACTTCTTGGCTGATCTTTTCAACCAAGTTGTGTTGATATTTCATCTTTGCCTGTTATTCTATTGCCTTCTGTGCATCTACATTTTGATTGGTGATGGTCTTGGTAAGAACTATAATTTTCTCCATGACTGGTATGCCATCTTCAACTTTTGTGTCAAGAACAAGTTGATGTACTATGTCCCTAGCTTTATCAAATGCTTGGGCTTCTCTATGTGTCTTTTTCATTTTATCTTGAATTTCTTTTCTATGACACATCACTCCAGAATTTTGAAGTGCTTCAGTATCTAAGCTAGATACATCCCACTTGGGTATTTCAATTACCTCATCAAGTGTTACAGCCAAGATGTCTTTCTTCATTACCTTCTTCTTCTTCTTCTTTGGCTGTGAGATAGATTGGTGAACTAACATTCATATACCTTGAGATTTGATTGACTTGGTAGGTGAAGGTTGAGAAGATGAAGCATCTTGTTGCTTCTGTTCAGAGTCCACCAGTTGGTTTTGTGAAGATGTCTCTTCATTGGCCTTGGGTGTATCAACAGATTTATCTTCATTTTCTTTCATGCTCTCATCTTTCTTAACTTCTTCACTCTTTTCTTTCTCTTCATCCTTTCTCAATGTTTCCTCTGTGTTATTATCTCCTCCTTTGTCTTTTTCAGTAGACACCTCTTGCTAAGTGTTGGTTGCATCTTTCTTATCAGTATCTGCATCTTTTTGAGTGTCTGATGCATCTTTATTTTCATCATTATCTATGTCCTTGGGTATATCATCATCTTTCTTAGATGATTTCTCCTAACTTGATTCAATATCAATATCTTGTATCAAAATTTTCATGTTGGTTGGTGTATTGACCTGTGCAATGCCAGTAGGTGTATCCTCTCCATCGGTGTTACCTTGTGCAATATTGATATCTTCATCTTTTTACACCTCTTATGCAAGGTCTTTTCCTGTAGTGTCACTGATGATGTTATCCAACCATGTTTCATTATTGATATCTTTAGTTATGTTACCTTTTATTGTCAATTCTTCATTGGTAACCTCTTCTTCATTACTCAAGTCAATATGAATTGGGCTTGGTGGAATTTGGTTTTCTTCACTCTGGGTTTTGTCAAGAGTAGTGTCGGGCCATACCTCATCTAAAACTTTGGTATGTTTTTGGCCTTCTATCTCACTCTCTTCTCTATCCAATTCCACCAATGTGTCACCTTTTGCATCCTTAATGATTATGTTTTCCTTCTTCAGGCTAGCTTCCTTAATGGGCTTGTTAAGTATCTTGCACCACTTTTTAATGCTATCTTGATCAAGCTCAATTAGCTTCCATTTGAGAAATTTATATGCTCTCATTTTGGGTGAGAACACATTTTCATAATTCTTCAACATTTCATTTATTTCTTCCTTCTTTGAATCAGAAAGCATAAGAGTAACAAGTACTCTTTCTCTTATCTCTTTTCCCTGATGTAGTGCAAATGTCCATCTTGTAGATAATCTTCTTGATAGTTCCTTGAGAACATCATATTCTAAGAATTGTAGTGGAACATAATGGTGTTTGCACATTTTAGCTATAATAGCATCTTCTATCTTGTTTTGATCCTCTGGATCAAATTTCAACCATTTCCTAATGTTAGGATCAGAAATAGATGGTTATTCTGAAATGTTCTTACATATTTCATCAATTATCTTTGGAATCAAGGGTTCTTTCCCTTTCTGCACATCTATGTTAGCTTCATCCATGGCTGAGTCATCTAGATCCTCTTTTTTTCTAACCCATGTCCTCCTTTTGGTCTTTTTCTCCTTTGGTGAGACCGGTTTTCTCTTGTAGGTTCTCACTTTACCTTTCTTTAGTGGTGAAGGAGTTGGTTCCTTTGCAGTTTTGCTTCTTGTTCTTAAAGTTGTTGTAGTTCTTTCTTTCTTAGGTGGAGAAGGAGGTGGTGAATTTGATTGTGTACCCTCTGAATCATTATTTTTTGTATCTTCACCAATAGCTGACTGGCCCTCAGTTTGTTCCTCCTTACCTTTTGTTTCGTCTTCACCTTCTTCATTAATTACAAATTTCTTGGTTAAGTTTTTAACCATTTTGTTCTTCTTGTTAATAATTTTCTTGACAGTAAGATCTATCTTGATCTTTGGTTTGGCTTCTTCATAAGTGCTAGATCTTGCTTTCTTGTTGTCTACTGGTTCATTCAATAGTGCCTTGATGCACTTAGTAGCTTGTCCTATTTTAATCTCATATTCTAATGGTGATAGCCAAGATTTAGTAAGTACTACTGGTTTGATATAGGTAAAATCAGTATCTACCATAAAACATATATCCTCTTTGTGTTCTTCTATCAAACTCTCAGGTATCCTAGTTCTTGCTTGCATATTTTCTTTAAATGATTTGAAATACTCATTCATTAGGTCATCAAAGTTTGTTCCTAATGACTCTATATGCTCACATATCTATATAGTGACCGGTTTTCTTGTGTCCCATAATACTTTTCCTATGGAAGGAAAGTATTCTTCAAAGTAAAAGAATATGCACATGATTAGAGAACCAAAATTATAGGTGTTTGTCTTTGAAGATCTTATGGTGTTCATGTTCTCATCAAGTTGATTCAAAAAAATCTCTGCAAGATCCATATTCTTTCCATGTTTTATGATCTTGTAGGCTATGCTAATAGCAGTGCTTTCTATGTTGTTCATTCTACTGGCCTAGAATATTTTTTATTCTACCACACATGCTCCAAACTTGAGTTCCTCTTCAGTGATAGTGCTAACCTTGAGAACTCTCTTGTCTGATATTGCACCAGTTAGCTTTTCCACTTCCTTCAAGGATGGGTTCCTGTGAGCTTGTGGCTTGTCGGTTGTAGGATATCTAGTAACTAAATGAATAACATATTTTGTTATTCATTTTGGCTCATTAAGCCATAATGTTGGGTTATGCATTCTGCTGAGACTATCCATATCCATTCGGTCTTAAAAACCGTAGGAAAATGTAATGCATTCATGAGACCTCTCACTTCTAGATGATTATGCTCTTCTTTCAATTTTCTAGCTTCATCACATAGTAATGTATAGGCATTGTCTAGGTCTAGATCTCCTAATTCTATGATCTTGCAATGTATATAGGACCTTACTTCCTCTACCAGCAAAACCCTAGGTGGGATTCTAGAGAATGCTCCAAAATCATCAGGTTGTGATGTGATTTCTGGGTGCAACTGGTATTTAGGTTCTGGTAGTACCCTAATTTTTGATAATTTAGAAGTTCCAATCCATTATCAAGAAGCATATTTCTCCATAAATGAAAATATCAAAGGAAGCTTTATGACACAAATAAATAGAACTAACTAATCGAAGCCTTCAGAAAATGCTGAAATTTAGACCTACTAAAAAGATGATTTTGACAGAGGATAAAGATGGTTGAATTTTAAAAATCTAAAAATGACCCAGTTTGGGAAATTCAATTTCCTATCTCCAATAGAAATATTAGCTTTTCACAAGGTGTTTTGGATTTTCTACCAAAGCCAAATCCAAAAGTTAGGTAGTTATTTTTTAGTTAGTTTATTGGTTTTTCAAAATAATTTGTAATAAGAGTTGTGTCTTTTCACCCTAAAAAGGTGTGAAAGCCACTCAAACACATATATATACATAATGTAAAATGTAAATAAAGGGAATACAATATAATATGATTTCACATATTTGGATAGTTTTTAATCAACAAGTATAAAATGGACCTGGGTGTACTATTTTTTCAAAATCAATAAAAATAAGTCCTTTTTCTTTCACATATGTAATAGTTTCATTATCATTTTACAATTAGTTCCTCGGATAAACCAATAGAACTTCTTCAAAGTGATAGTTTGATGTGCATGCTTCCTGATTTGATTCATAGTCTATATTTTCAATTTGTTTTCTCATTTTGCATGGTTAAATTATGTTGATTGAGGCCTTAGTCAATTGGTCTGTCATCTGAGAAGTATTACCCATTTGAAATATTTATGAATTTTTTTTAGGTTGCATGTACATTCCATAACACCTTTGAAGTGATAAGTTTTCTTGTAAAACTATCTCTGAGGTTGAACATAAGATTGGAATGATCTTGAATCTATTGCCCATGGTAGAATAAGGCGCTGGTCTAATCATTATTTGGATTATAGTTATTCAATTCATTGTTTATAGTTTTGTGCTATCTTATCTATCTATTCATTTCAAATTACATACACATTTACTAAAAATTCTTTCAATTACTTAAAGTATTTCAGTTTACAGTTCATGATATATTGATTTTAGTTATATTTATTTCAAGTTCCTTGCCATACTTTGAGAGACAGAAGTTTGAGTTCCATACACATGGTATCTGCTATAAAAAGCCTATTCAGGTGAAGGTTCACCCACCTTGGTTCTTCAGAGAAAGAAGCGTAGGGGAAGAGGATCATAATCGATCATTCTTGTTAGTTTGCCAAAAATAATTGGATTTCCCATCATTGGATTAGCAATTCCAAAGGAAATTCAATTCAACATTTTTGGGCACCAACAGATTGGCGACTCTACTGGGGAGTTGTTCAAAAGAACATTTTTGTATTTTACCTAGAAGCTCTGGTGATATATTTAAGACTCTACTGGG
>MU223242.1:1718219-1760384 GCA_018584345.1 Thuja plicata | reverse complement strand
AGAGCTCTGATACCAATTGTCAGAAACACTGAGGGGGGGGGGGGGTGAATCAATGTTTGTCTATTAATTACTTTTTAGCAACTTAAACATAAATCAAACATACATAGAATGAAGCTTAACATAAGAACTCATAACACATGATATGATTATGGGCAAACCTTGATCAGAGGAAAACCCCGGTGGGAATTAGTACCCATAAATATTGTACTAGGTATAATGAACCTGTTAAAGTTCCTTTGCCCTGTTAGAAGCAGTCTTAACAATATGAGTACAATGACCTGGTTAAAGGTCTGACCCTGTTAGGAGTCTTTTATAAAAACCTATTAAAGGTATATTGCTCACTGCCCAATAGGATGAAGGCTACAACCTTCTGAAAGTTGATATACACTATATCAAAAGTGAACTGCTATGATGACACTGTTGTCTGATCAGTTCTGTGTATGTGCGAATGCTCTTACTCTTTTAAAGAGCTATATCATATACTGACTTTATTATATTTCTCTTCTATATCTTCCTCTTACATAATAATCAACGCTTGTAACATATCTTTACATTACATACTTATATGTTCATATCTGAATAGGCACGACCCAAAACAAAACTCTAGTCAACCCTAAGCAAAAATACACAATGCTTTCGAACAAGTTGGCTCAAGCGTGTTTACTATAATGCTAATTACATTATTACAAACATATAACCTGTTGGTGCTATTTCTTGTCCAAAATGTGCCTTGTAATTTTTATAAGGTCTCCTGTCATTTGTAGTGTCAAGGGTTTTGAAGTTGGTACTAAAATTGGTTTTATGCCTCTGCAAGATGTGCCTGAATCCTCAACCTATTTGAAAGTGGTCAAAAGTGACAAAAAACCCTAAGTGCCTTGACCAATTCTATTCTTGCATTACTTTTTTGGTCACCTAAGTCATACTAAGTTATGTGTCTACGCTGAATAGGTTGCTTTTCACCTAAAGTTTGTAATATCCTAACCACTTTATTATCTCCTAAGTCTCGCCATATAGGTCCCTTTGCGTCATCACCTTATGTGTCGTGCAATTCAAAAAAATCTAACGGTGCACGTATCTGCTTATGTCCAAAGTGCATGACATCTAACAAATAAGTGGATAAGCGGTGGTGACACATGTCTTTGGTGGGGCCAAGCTGTTTTAAAGACGCTCTGTTAAAAGGTAAGCAACTAAGAAAAGATCTGACAGTCAGCGTATCCACTTATGTCCAAGATGCTCGACATCTAACAAGTAAGCGGATAAGCGGTGGCGACGTGTGTCTTTGGTGGGGCCAAGCTGTTGTAAAGACACTCTGTGAAATGGTGCACAAGTTTCAAAAGATCAAATGGACCACTTATTCACTTAAAGGGAAAGTGCACAGAATCTAACAAGTAAGTGGATAAGCAGTGATGACATATGACAGTTGGTGGGCCCAGGTATGTACAACTTGCAGGATGTTAAGCTTTAGTTAAGTTGGTTAGCATCTGATGGCTTTCTTATTTTCTTATGTCTAAGATGCTTGACATCTAATGAATAAGAAAATAAGTGGTGGTGACACGTGTCCTTAGTTAGCAGTTGTTTTCAGGAAATTAAGATAGTTGTCTGATGCAAATAATAGTGCCCAGAATCAACGATTCAAAGTCAAAGTTAATAAAACAAGTTGTAGAGAGTCGTTAAGCTGCAAAACTAAAGCTGGTGAATTAATTATACAACGTGTGGAAAATCTAGTCGAATTCAATTCGAGAGACTGATTTGATTGAGGCTATAAATTGATTAAGCCAACTGCTGTCTAAATCATTCACCAAAACCATTTATGCAAAGATAGAATTACAAAAGAAAACCAGCTTCACGCGACTTCTATGCAGAACCGGTAAGTTCACTGATTCACTAGCATTCCAATTGAGATAGAATTGTAGTTCAAAGAAGGTTTTAGAACTCCTATTTCAGAATCTGGTTCTAGTATTGATAGAAAACCATTAGAATGGCCCCTAGAGCTGAAATCACTAGACAGGTCAACTACCAGAAACAAAATGTTAGGGAAGATTTATTACAATAGTTACCATTGTCTTCAGGGGATGCCACCCAAGCTAAGAAAGTAGTACCACAACATCCCCGCTTCAGAATTGGGGAAGGGTTATATGATTTGGGAAGGTGGGCAAGAGATGCTACCACAAGTTTTTATGCCCTGGCTCTGTTTAGAGAAGCTTACAATCAGAGAAAGGCCCCCACCCCAGACTGTAATATTTGGGAACTAGATGTTGGAAAGTTGATATCACCTAGTGTATTCATGGACACTGATTTTCTCATTCTAATAGAAAACACTTATGTTAAAGTGTCTAGGGTTGTTAGAGACACCCGGGGAAATGTAATACTGACTATGTCAGCTGATGAAATCAAAAGAATTTTCAAGCTGACTGACACTTCCCAGAGTATGGATGATATTGACCTTGAATATTTCAAAGAAATATACAATAACCAAAGGGATTATTACAGAGGTGAAGTAGAGAAGGGATATGCTAAAAAGATAGGAAATTTAGTTGTAATAGGGCCAGGAACCCCCGAACCCTTCAAAGTAGATTTCTTCATTGGCAAAGCTAGAAAAATGTACAGTTCCCTATGTAATGTCTTAGGGATAAATGAGGAGGCAGCCATGCCAGTCCAGATAATGTTGATGGTGGTTCAAATTTTACATCCCCATTTATCAGTAGTGTTTGATTATGCATCCTATATTGCTCAGGAGATGCATGATGGTTTGTCAGGGATCAAAGATGGCAATATACAAAAGCCAATAGGTTGGTATTCCCTCATGATGCATATGTTCTTATTTAACAGTGTAGATTTCTTTGAAGAAGAAATGGAATTGGAGAGATTCCAAGATGATGAAGAATTGCCTATTCAGATGTGGAGTGTAGACTTGTCCTGGGATAGAAAGAATGCAAGTTATGTATACTTTGACAAAGTTTTTGCAACTAGACTTAAGTCATTATTAAGTGACCAAAATGCAAGAATTCATAAAGAACTATTGATTCTTTTAAGGCCTATGGAGTATGCCCCTGAGTTGAAAATTGCTCACAACTAGGGAGATTTGATCTTGTACCCTTTTGCAATAGTGATTAGGGTCTATGGTTTTAGACATTCCTTATGTGTTGCCCTACAGAGTCCCACTCAAGATTGGGATAGCAGAAATCATAAGACAATTAGGTGGGCTACAGGGGGAAGCCTTGACCAAAAAGATGAAGGGAAATATTTTCCCTACCATCACTAAAGCCCATCACTTTATCATAACAAAAGGAGGGTGGACATATTTTGACAAGTATTTTGAGCCCTATCATTTATCTACTTCCATAGCCAGATGTGCTGATAATGAAGATTTTATCATGGGCATGTTTAGAAAGAGAACCAATTGTATAATGCTAAAGCATCAATTCTATTATCCAAAGGATATTATCAGGAACATTTTTGAACTAGAGGTTCAAGAAGTCAGAAAGGAAAAGTGGATGGCATATAAGAATTCCTTGGACTTTGTCCAGAATTTTGACAAGACCTATGATCCTCTAAAGGATTTTTCCCTTGGTCTTATAAAATTGATTCACTAATGAATCTTTTTGAGGGAATAATGCAAACCCTAAATGAGAAGAGACAAAGAGCAGTTGAGAGTGACCCAAAAAATTCCCATGCTATCATGAATAAATTCCCATAGAGTAGAATAGTTCCACCTGGGAACTATCTAGTATACAAAAGAAGAGGATATACCACTGTTGCTCCCAGAGTTGATAAGCTCATTCAGCATAAGGGAAAGAGGCCAATGGAAACTGATGTCCAAGAAGTACCCTCTCCTAAGAGGCAAAGGGTGGAAACAAAAGAACAAGGAAGTGAATTGTATTCTCCTTCCCAGTCCCCTATGTAATATGATGACCAGACCATTGCTGAGAAATTGCTCAAGATGAGAAATGTTGGTGAAGTAGTTGTTACTACTCAAGAACTACAAGAGGGGATGCCAGAAGAACCCAAACATATGTCATCTGACCTCACAATGGATGAAATTTCTGGCAAGGAGTTAGACCCTGTGACCAAGAAAGCAAGTGATGAATTCTTGTCTGATGACAATTTCATCAAAACTAGGGCTTTTATTTAGTTTCTATGGAGATTCCATATTGGTGAATACAATGAGAAGTGCCAAAAAATGATAGAAGCCCAACCCGATGCTACCAAAGAGGACATAGAGAAAGTAGTTAAACAATAATTGATAATGAAATTTGATAAAATTACTCTTGAAGAGGGCAGACAGATGGTAAAAAGGCAAGGGGTTCTCATATTGTCACAATGGGATTTAGCTGATGCAGTAATTTTTGATGCCATAAGGAAACAAGCTAAACCCGTAAGCCCTACTGGAACATCAATTGGCACTAAATTTAGTGAAGGCCATGCAACATTGACAATCTGGTCACTAAAGAAAAAGGACAAGAGAAGAACTAAATAAGATAATGAAGCTGAAGACACATGCAGCTTGATTGTGAAAAGGGTTGCAGACACCTCAGGAGTTGAAGCAGCTGACCTTGTTGTACAGGTTGCCAATTTGAGTATGAAAGTGTCAGAAAAGGAGAAAGAAGCATATGCTAGTCTGAATTAAAAGTATGAGTTTGTGCTCAAGGCTTATAATGAAGAGAGGGTTAAATCTTTGATGAAGGACAACAAAATAGTAGAGTTGGAAGGTAAGAAAAAGATTCAAGTGATGCCCCAAAGGGTAATTGATCAAGACCCATATCAACCTTCCTCCTCAATTCCATTCTTAACATATCCTCCATCCCCTGCACCTCTAAGTCCTACTATTCAAGAAGTTTTTGAGGCCAAGAGGGTAGAATTAGAAGTTGAGAAGAGCAGGCTAATCAGTGAAAGAACAAAATTACAAGAGAAGGGTAAGAGAGACCTAGAACATTCCCCAGCATACAAAGAGGCTGATGAATTGGTGAAGCAAAAATGTTCTGATCAAATATTCTCCAACCTCAAAAGGTGTACCAGTGAGGTCAACCTCTCTAATCTCTACCTATTGGGGAAGAAGATTGCAAGCATCATCAACAAATATGATTCTAAAAAGGAACAATGGAATTTGATAGTGAGTAAATGGAAAGGGAGGGCATCCCATGTAAAATCTTTCAATTCCCTCTCTAAAGAGAAAAATAATATAGATATTATTTTGACAAGCACTCATAAGTGTCTCAAATTGATGGTCAATTTAGACACCAAGAGGAACATGGTGATGAAGAAGATCACAACTCTGAGAGGGGAATTTTCCAAGGACAGATATGATATGTATCCCTATATGTTCAAAGAGGATGGGAACATAAAAAATGAAGCCCTATGGATGAGGCAGTTAAATGAAGCACTAACTAGAAAAACAAAAAGTATTGTCACTTTGGCAAATACTGGATGGTTTGCGCTAACTATAGATATTTTGAGTAAAGCCAAGGCATTTTTTGACTCTTGGGAGGCAGAGATTGAGAAGGCTAACAGTGATTGGGAGGAGTTCAACTACCAAAAGGATGAGGTTCTCAATTTCAATTGGCCAAGTGATGAGGTGTTCACCACATGGGTTAGCAAGTATGGAGTAGTTACCCGGGTAGCATGAGATAATAAATATGAAGGGGACAACTAACACCAAGGAAGTTGAGTGAATGGAGCAAATTAGATATTGGGGCCTCTTCATCAGCAAAAGAGAAAGATCTAGATGATAAAGACCCAACTACTTCAGAGCAACTTCAAGCATTCAGGCGGTCACAAGACAAATGATCACATGGCTCATAGCAAATATTGTTATCACTTCGGCCAGAATTTTTGTCTCTTCTTGGAATTGTATTTTGTCCTGTAGCCCAGTCATCCATAGCTTGTTGCATCCTTATTTTCCAAAAGGATTCCAAGATGACTGGGGCTACCTATAAGTATCAAGTTATGACATTGTAATAAGGATGGTAAAAATAAGACTACAAGGAAGATTACTAAATTGGTCTGACCATTGGTTTTTAAGTCTTCAAGATGTAATTTTATTGAGTTCATATTGATAAAATACAATGGAATCTCCATTTTTGATGTCAATGGTGTCTTCTTGCATTTGTAATTAATTCTTGTATGTTCAATTTGTAAGGCATTTTGAGTATACTGGTTACAAGGTAGTCATGTTCTTGTTTGTGAGTTATTTTCAAGGAGAGTTTAAATCTTACAGGTGATTGTAGAGAATTAGGGTTTGTGCAAGGATTTGAGGCATTGGTGTGAGGAATGAGAGGATAGTTTATAAGGTACTCTATCTGGGGTTCAATTGTGTTTTGATTAATTGTCTTAATATGTGTATGCTCTGTTATGACTCTATTACCCATGATTAGGCACTGGTCAATATGCTGACATGTGGTTGTTATCATCAATTTAAATATTAAAACCTTTACCTTATGTTGTCAAGAACTTGTATGTGTAGTTGATTGTATTGAAGAATATAGTTCATCTTAGTGATTCCTTGAAGAGTGAATCAATAGGTTAGCCTTCCTAAGCCAAACTAGCATAAAAAGAAGAAGGATTACAAATCCTTAACCCACTGTGAGATTCTCTATTAGTCAGTGAGTTTGTCAAAGGTGCACCCGCTTGGGTGTGTGGAGCCCAAAGTGTAGGAGGATTTTTATCCTTGTTAATTAGCCTTATTCATGTATGAATCTGAGTTGGGAATAGAGGGTTAAACATTTATTATTATTTTAAATCGATTCATACAAGAAAATGAGCTAACATAACCAAAGGTGCTTAGCCATTACATTAAAAAATAATTCACACTGATCAAAACACTAGTCGGCCTCCATGCTCTGTCTTCTAGACTGCTGGTCTACTGATCTGTCTATAACTTTGTCGTACTGTTGTTCCATACTATGCGTGTCTAGATGTAGTATGTACACATGTCATATAACATATATCTAAACACACAAACACTGACTCGATCTCTCGCACATGCGCTGATGCGTTGATCGCTGAGTATCTCTGTCTGCTCTATTTTCCATACTTAGTCATTTTGTCCTTTAAGACAAAAAAAAAACATGACTTTGTTGCCATGATGAAAATACAAAATGAGTCATGCATCCTCATGAAGTCAACTTGCCAATAGTTTGATCACCATAGTTTTCTGTCGACATGACCATCTCCATAGAGAAGATAGTTTCTATACTTCGTGGCACCAATAGTACCATCGTGGCATTGTGGAGGATATGTTGATAGACTGGAAAAGGACATAGCATTTACTTTACTTGTTAGTGGACTCCAATTTTGGGTAAAACAAAATGCATTTTCTTTATCGATTTCATTTTGCATCTTAGGGTTTTCCTTTGTGGCGCCTCCATGTTGAATCTGAGTCCTGATCTTCTGTAATGAAATCTGCCTCCACTTTGTGATGAAACTCAGGATTCATGTAGTTTCTGATTTACCATAATACATGGCATCTACCTGCTATTTTCTCCTTCTAAAATTCCATGGCTTTTGGTCTTCAATTTACTTGAACTTATATTTTACAGTGGGTTAACTTCAGCTTAGAATGTTGGAACAATCTTGGAGGTGAAGTGTTTCAAATCCATGACAAATGGTGTTGCATTCATGCTTGTAACTTGGGATTTTGGAGTTGATGTTTAGTCAAACCACCACTGCAAGCTTGGAATGAATCTAAGCTGTGGTTGAGATGGAGAGATACCCATGAGTTTTGGCTTTCGACTGGGGATGTCTCTTCCATAGCTTTAGACTCATCCCCAGTTCGCAGTGCAACATGGAGTTGGGAGAAAATACCGCAGCCACCACTGTTTGTTCTTCAAATACAGCTCGACACCACTCCTCTGTTGGTCTCCTATTCATGACACTTGGACTCTTCAGATAAGTTATCTTTATTATCTTGCTCAATGCATTTTCAAATGTAAAACATGAATACACTACTGTAGCCAATAATCAATGAGTTCTTTCTTTGCTTTGTGTCTTTGTTTGTTGTCGAGTCAACCATTATGAACACTACTTTAGGCTTTGTTGTCAACTATTGTTTTGTTGTCACTTATTTCTTATACTGTTATAGGAATGTTGATAATAATGGGGTCTTTTTGTTTCTTTGTTTGCTATCGACTCCATCATTATAATCATTACTTAGGCTTTTCTTGATGTCGACTATAGTTAAAACACCCACATGGATTTTGAGCTGGTCTTTGAAGATACAGTTGTAGTTGTCTATCTTGATTCTTGTCTGGACTTGTAATGAAACACGGGTTTTATGACTGCTCTACTAAATGATTTTAAAAGCATTCTCTTGTTGTCTTCAAACACAACTTTGTAGTAAGCATAAAAAATGCTTCAATGTTTGAGCTGAACATCCATTCTTTTGCACTGTCTAAAAAACATAAGATATCTATCTTTCCGATATGCTTGTAAAAAAAACATAACCATTTCTTGTTTGACTGATTAAAAAATTAAACCAGAGCATGTTTAAATTTGTGAAAATGTTAATGCAGTTAGTGTAAAACACACTATTTCTTTTAAATGCATAAAAGATCTTACCCACGGGGTTTGAGCATAAGCTCGTGACTCCCATGGGTCTTACTCAAACTAAAAAACCCTCACTGGCATACATGTTTTATTATCATGAATGTAAAACTCTGCATTTAATAATGAACATTATCTCTTAAAACCACAACATAAGATGTATATTAAAACACCCTGTATACATATATCTTTTAAAGATTTTATCTGAAGGTATGAAATTGTATCTTTTTCAAAATCAGCATCTTATGAATTTTTTGGATGGATAATTACTGATATTCTATTCATAATGTTTGTCTTCTATGCATTTTTTTACCATTATGAAATTATAGAACATGCTGATACTGAAACCTTTGATCTATGTTCTGTACTTGTAGCTTTCTCATTTCTTGTTATGCATATTTCACTTTGTAGATTCAACTTTTTAAACAAACATAGCAGTATCCTCTCATGTCATAGAAAATATGTTCAATCTTTAGGCATGGGGTTTTCAATCTTGATCTTCAAAGATGAACTTTTAACTGTTGTCTGAAAAACATGAAGATGTACTTACTATAACAACATCTCTTAAACTCTCTTATTTGCATGAAGATAGTGAACTTAAGATTCTTTCAATTCTATATTTCTCCAGTTTATTAAAAATCTTTCTTTTTTCTTGTGCCTCCTATAGCATATTTTGGACTCTTTAATGCATTTGCATCTTCTTCTGCATTCAATATGTGATCAATAACTCCCTAAAATGTAAACCATCTTTCTTTCCTGTAATGACTTATGTGAAGTTCGAGCATGGGCTCGTGACATCCACTATATTTCATTTTTGCTTCCTGCATTTAATCACATGACCACTTTTTGCACATATATCACCAGTCAATTTTTAGGACAGCAGATAGAATAAATTCATTAATGTTTGTAGGTGAGTGTCATTTAGGATAACACTCATTTATGAATGTTGGTGAATTAATTTTTATTTACTATCCTAACAGGTTGATCAAATTTTGAAAAAGGTTTCTAAGATGGAAATGTCAAATCCCTTTCATTCAGATATTTGATTATAGAGAAAAGAATAACATTCATCAAAGTGATCATAAATAGCAAAAGGTTTCATGTTTAGAACAAGTCCCTTTAATACTATTTTTCAGATATTATGGATGAATTTTTTCTTGTTACATTGATTTCATCAGAGTGATATGCAGCATTAGAAGAATTAATTGTATGTTGTTTGTGTTCCATGTATTGCTTAGATCCAACTAGATCTAACACCCCACTTTCTCTCATGATGCAGGTTGAATCCTAAAAGACCTAAATGTAGCTGGAGACATGGACTATGAAGACCTAGAAGCTGACAGTCAACCAGCAAGCAACCCACCACAAGGCAATGCATGGGACCCTACTCCATACTTTCTATCATGATTTCTATGCTGCAATGTACTATTTATTTGACATGAAAAGGAAGATTAAATGACACTTGTACATTACATTCAGTTTGAATGCACAATGTAATTGATCAATTATATATTAGAAATTCTAGAATGTGATCAACTCTTAGAGTACAAATGATAACTTTTGACAATGAATGTAATGACAAAATGGTGATTAATAATATCTGAAAGATAGTATATATTGGACTCTTCTAAAAATGCAATTTTTCCTATTTGTGTTTATTTTGATGCATGTTGTAAATTAGGGTAACAATTTTGGTGACTTTTGCTGGATATCTGCCTGCTAGACATGACCTTAGACCTTTATCCTTAGGGCAATAGAGTTAAGAAACTAGAAACCATGAATGCAACCATTATTGAAATGAAAATGTAACTATTCTAAACTTATGCTACTTAAAGACCTATGTTCTTGGACACCACTTATTGAAAATGAAAATCTAGACTAAAACCTAACCCTCAAAGCAAAGCTTGAGGTGTATTCCATTAACTGGAATTTGCAAAACTTCTCCATCAGTTGTGGACAACTAATAGGCATTGTTTTTCTTATAGGCTATAATAACAAAAGGGCCTGACCAAAAGTTATCAAATTTATCATGCTACCCTGGCCTGCTCTTTAGTACATCCCACTTAAGTACTAGATCACCTTCTTTGTAATCCTTAGATGTAGTCCTCTTGTCAAAAGACCTTTTAGTTTGAGCTTGCATCAATTCCATAGTTTCAAATTATTTTTTCCTTTCTTCCTCAAGGTGTAATAAACTAGCATACCTCAAGTAAAGGAGATCTCCCTCTTCAAAAAGAAGCATTTGATCAGCTAGATGCAATGCTGGAATTTCTGTAGATATGGGCAGTCTGGCCTCTTTTCCATAAACGAGGACATAGGGAGAATTCCCAATAACCTTCTTAGGCATAATTCTATCCATCCATAAGGTTGCCTTCAACTTAGAGTGCCAATCCCCCTTGTTTCCTAGCAAAGTCTTCTTGATAATCCTGATTAGGTTTTTATTGGTAGACTCTACAAGACCATTACCCTATGGATAGTAATTAGAAGAAGTATTTAAATAAATACCATTCTTGACAGCCCATTCTGTTATAGATGATCCAACAAAAGCTAAGGTATTGTCTGATACTATTGACTAAGGAACTCCAATCCTTGTAATGATATCATCATAGAAAATCAGAACAACATTTCCAGAAGATTCATTTAGTGCAATGGCATCAGTCCACCTAGTAAAATAATCTGTGGTATTCAAAATCCATTTATGCCCTGGACTAGAATTAGGGTTTATTGGGCCTATAAAGTCCACTCCCCATTTGTTGAATGGCTGATCAACAATGACTGGTTTCAATGGAAATGCTGCCAACCTTTGTTTACCTACAAACATAGCACAATTTTGGCATCTTCTTACCCATGAATGAGAATCTTTGAATAAATTTGGCCAATAATAGCCAACTCTTAAAATTTTCCATGTTGTAGTTTTGGGGCTAAAATGCCCTCCACAAGATCCATCATGAAATTCAGATAGAATCTTGTTCTGATCAACATAATCTATACATTTAAGAAGCATACTAGCAACATCTTTCCTATACAAAATGTTATAAATAAGCACATAAGGAATAGATTGAAGCCTAAAGTACCTTCTCTTAGCTTTGTCAAGATGCATTGGATATTGACTAGTATGAAGAAATTTGGTCATATCTGATAACCAGAATGCTGAATCATTAATAAGTACAAAATTACCTTGGGGCAAGATGGCATCTTTAGTGGTTTTAACTTGATCTTCTCCTTTTTCCATCTGAGCACATAAGCCTTTGCCTCTAACCAGCTTGGTCACATGGATTTTTACATCATACTCCATGATTATAGTTATCCACCTTTCCCTTTTCTCACTGACATCCTTGTTTAATAAAAACTCTTTAATGCTAGGGTGTGCAATCATTAAATGTATTTTGTTCCCAGCAACCAGATGCTTAAAATTCTTTAAGGCTTTTATAACAGCTAGTACATGTTTTTCTACAAAGCTATATTTTTCCTCATAATCATTCATACCTTTTCTAAAGAAAGCAACTGGTTTCTCCTATCCTTCCTCATTCTTTTGCACCAGCATTGCTGAAACAATGTCAACACCACCATAAGCATAAAAACAAAAATCCTTAGAGAAATCAAGATTAGCAAAAGTAGGAGCTCAAGATAAGGCATGCTTAATTTATTCAAAACTCTCCTTTCCTTCAGCAGTCTAGCTGAAAGGCACATCCCTTTTAAACATAGAGTTCAAAGGTTTCAATAAATTTGCAATATTAGGAATAAAGCGCCTAACAAAATTTATTCTTCCAATAAAACTTTGCAATCCTTTCTTATGTTTTGGCAGTGATAGATCAAGAATTGCATGAATCCTCTCATGATCAATAGTTGTACCCTCTTTAGACACTTGGTATCCCAAAATTTTGCCTTCATGTACTGCAAAAATAGACTTCTTTTGATTAAGAGAGATTCCAAACTCTCTACATCTCTGCAATATTTGTTTCAAATGGTCAATGTGCTGGTCTGCAATTTCCCTATGAATCGTAACATCATCTAGATATACTAGAAAAAAATTATACATTAAGTTTTTGAAATCCATTTCCATTGCTTTCTGGAAAGTGGCCCCTGCATTTGATAGCCCAAATGGCATCCTTCGGTAAACCATTGTACCCCACTTAGTGGTAAAGGTTGTTTTGAATTGATCATATTCTTTAACTAAAATCTAGTTATAACCAGAATATCCATCTAAGAGTGAGAATCTTTCAGAACCTGAAAAATATTGAAGGATCTATTCCATGGAAGGGAGAGCATGCCTATCTTTCAGAGATGCCCTATTAAGGTCTCTAAAATCTACACAGAGTCTTATGTCTCCATTTTTCTTCCTTACTGGAACTAAGTTAGAAACCCATGATGTATGCTTTATTGGGAATATTATGCCTCCATCCAAGAGATTTCTTAGCTCTTTTAGCATTAAAGGCTCCAACTTAGGATTGATAGGCCTTTACCTTTGCCTGATCGGTCTTGCATTTGGTTCTAACTCTATGGTGTGTTGAGTTAATTGAGTATCAAATCCTTTTAAGTTAGTATAATCCCATGTAAACACATCATTATATTCCCTAAATAACTTAATAAGCACTTTATTTTCTTTAGGGGAATTGATGTTACCAACCTTCAAGCACTTGTCTCTGAATATTTCCACCTCTTCATAGTGATCCTCTTTGATCAGTAGGCTAGTTTTATTCTTTCTGAATTGATCATCAGAATTAAAAGCTGATTCCAAGCTGACTAATCCCCTTGGAAGCTTATTATTTTTGAACTGAATGATCTAATTTTCCATTATCTGATTGGACTGATCATTTTTAAGAGCTAAAAAGTCTTCTATTTCTATCATAAAACTCAAGATATGTTCATCAGTTTTAAACACCTTCCAATTAATATCATTGTCTGGGATAGATGGCCTTACAACAATTTTAACATGTGACTAATATGAAATCAGTCCTTTATTTACTATAATTTAAGCATGTGCACCAATACTAGCCAATCTATCAGCATGCATATTTTTCCTTCTAGGTATGGAAATGAGATTAAAGGTATCAAAATCCTTCAAAATATCAAACACTCTTGACTTATAGAGCTTTAAGAGATCATTTTTAACAGCATTAGTACCTCTCACCTACCTCACTATCAACTCACTGTCTCCAAATTCCCTTAAGCATTTGATTCTCCTTTTCCTAGCCCACTCCAAGCCCTGGATCAAGCTCTCATATTTTGCTATATTGTTAGAACATGGAAAAGATAACTTGTGAGTAGCATAAAATTTATCACCATGAGGTGAAACCAACATAACTCCTACACCAATACCATATTTTTTCTTAGATCCATCAAAATATAAATCCCATAGCTGGTTAGATAATTCAGATTCAGGATATTGATCTTTAATCAGATTAGGCACAACTGAATTAGATTCTAACATTACATAATTACCAAAACTAGCATCAAACACATCAATATCTTGATCATTTCTAGTTTCCCATTCATCTAGAACAATATAAGGATATTCTTCAGCTTGTGTGTTATAAGATGAACTCTCATTGATTTCATCTAGATCCATGATCACACAACTTGCATTTATGGGGCTAGGATTATAAGGCTCTATATGGTCTTTGGCCCATAAATCTGACTTTATGGTCACCTTAGCACCATATCTAATTCTAAAATACAGGTGAGACCAATCTGATGATAAATATCCATCTATCTTGGGTGTGAAGTCTTTTGATAAACACAGAGTAAAGTAAGGTGGTAGATCTATGACAAAAACATCCTGGGAAATGGAGAATTTTGGACATGAGTGCAAGGTTAAACTTTAATTTTTAACAACCCCTATGGTTTTAACTGAAGAACCATCAAGATAAACATCTCCTTTCTCAAGAGGTTCATACTTTAAATCCAATAAATCAGCTATGCTCTTTGGCATGACAGTGCTGGTTGCACCATTGTCTACCATGCAATTATGCACTAATTTGTTTCCAATAATTAAAGAGACATAGAAAGGAGGAGGCTTAACATTTTCAGATTTCTTACCTTCCTTTTGTATCATATTCTACATATTTTTTGGCTTTCTTTCAACTGGTATTGTTGATTTCTTTAAATCTACAGTATTTTTACTCACTTGTACTACTGGCTACTGCACCTTACCAATCTTCTTTTCTCCTTTAATCACTTCATCATGCACCATTTAAGGCTCTAAATTGGCCATGACCACTTTCAGAGGATGTTGTCCAACTAGAAGGTGAATTGTTGTTTCTTTAGACAACTCCTCTTTCAACAAATCAGTTTGCCCTAGAATAGCTAATTAATCCCACATAGAAATTGAAACACTCATCTTCTTCATATTATCAACAATGTTATAAGGAAAAGCAAACTGTACCTTCTGAGGTGACTTACTAATGCTCTGATCCACCTATTTTTGATACTGTGTTTCTTTGTTTGCAGGAGTAGAGGCCCCCTTTAGGATTGAAACTAGTGGAATGGTTGATGATTGATTTGTAGCAGCAATCCTAGGAGCCGACTGCTCTAATTCTAGAGCTCTCTTCTTGGCTCTTGTGTTTGCTGATATGGATGAATCACCATTCAATCCATAGAACTCTTCCTCTTTCCAATTTGAGAATGCAGTGTTAGGACTAGTTGTATCAGAGTGTTGTTGAGCTTCTTTAGTAGATAGAGTAGGTTGTGAATCCATTACACTTTGCACCATTAAGGCTTGATTAAGCACTCCATTAGTGCACTTAGACTAATTATGGGATTCATTGCAGGGATAGCACCATTCATAATCTATAGCAAGGTTGTTATAACTAGGAACAATATCCCTAACAGCATTAAGGGGTGTTGGATTGTAAGGTCTATAAGGCCTTTGGTTCCAATTTTTCCTATTGGTATTGTTATTTCCCTGATATTGCTGCTTGTTGCCTTGATAAATGGGTTGATTAGGCTGTTGAGATGAAGAACTAGAGAATTAACTATGAGTATGGGCTATTGGATGGGTTTCCTACCTTTTCAGGTTTACTAGTTCATTCCCAAAAGTTTGTAGCAAGATCTCAATATTTTGCTGACTATTTTTTTTTCTTTGTAATTCACTAGGAGGAACAATAGGCATTATTTCTTCACTTTTATAAGATGGCAATGAGGCCAAAGGTGGAACAACTAATGGCATATTGGATTGGATGTTAGGAAAATAGGGCATGGGTGACCTAGGAGCTATCTTTCTTGCTTGAATGAGACTATTCTCTGCCCTTATTGCAACATCAAAAGCTTGAGGTAAAGAATTCCCTCCCATTGACTAGATCATTACTAAAATATCACTATTCAAGCTTTTAAGAAAGTACAAAAAAGTATATTCAGCAAAGGGTCTTACCGTGGTAGGGATCCTATTCCAAGTCTTCTAAAATCTGAGATTCAAATCACTTAGTTCTTCTTGTGGAGCCCTTTTAATGGTAGTTAGATTCTCTACCAAAGACAAATTGTCAGATTTATCCTCAAAAAACTTAGAAAGCCTTTCCCCAAAAACATCCCAAGTAGTAATAGAATTTACTTGAAGAATTCTGAACCAGTCAAGAGCTTTACCTTTTAGTGATGTAGCCAACAACTTCATAGCCACATCTTCCTCTGTAACACGATGGACATTGCAAAGAGATGCAATATCACTAATGTGTTCAATAGATATTACTTGACCTTCTCTGGTGAATGATGGCAAACCTTTCAAGGTAGCCAAAGGTATATTGTTGTGATTTGCAATCTGGAGAGGACTACCTTGATCAAAAGGAACAAATAGAAGATTTATTTCCATTCTTGTAGCTGATGGTACTTGTTGCTAAACAATAGATACAGAAGGAGGTTGGGTAGACTGAAATACCTTCCTTTGGTAAGTCTTCAAATTTTGAGTAGTTGTTGTAGTTCCACTTGTAGAGGCTCCAAAAACATAATTATTTATAAATAAACTTTCAACACTTGGAAATTCTAATCCGGACAGGTTAGGAACACTTAGATCTTTAGGAAGACTGATTTCTTCAATAATAACCTCAAGTTCTTCTAAATTCATAGCTTGATTTTCAAAAAATGGGGTTATCAAATGATGAGAAATTTGAATTCAATATAGTACCTCTTGGATCTTGTGATGTTTTTTCACCTCTGGATGATCTTCCTCCTCTTCTACTTGACTGTAATTCCTAATACATAAATCCTTCCTTGTTTGATCTTGTTGGAGTTCTACTCATTAAAATCCACACTAAAGAGTTGTAACAACCACAGAGCTAGTAACTTAGAACTGAGAAGCAGTTCGTTGTCCCACTGGGCGTGCCAAAAATAGTTTAGGCTTAGAATTGTCACCCTAAATTAGGCATTAGGCCTTCATGAAAATTCTATGTAACTTCCTCTAGCTTTGGGTAAACTATGGATGAGGAAGAGTCTCCGGATTCTAGGCCAGTTCCTATTGAATTTGGGTATCAATTTTATAATATCTTCTCCTGATTTTGAAAAAGGGAAAGGGAGAAACTCTAACTAAAATTGCATGAATAAAACTTGAAAAGGTGATACACCAAATAGATTTAGATCTCTCAAAGCTTCAAACTGACACTCACTTAACATACCCTAATGATCTCTGCAATATCACTCACTATCCAATACATACGCTAATTAGAAGGTCACTACTAGGGTTTAACCACAAATAGCAATCCTACTATCAACAACATGCATGTTCTGCAAAAGGCTTATATTCTATATTCTAGAATAGGAATAGGATACAATCCACTAATCCATACTACAAATGTACTACACTTGAATTACAGAAAATTGAATAGGATTTGAACAAATGATCATAACCAGATGTATGAAAAAGTGGGGCAACTATATTCTTCTCAAAATCTGTATGTAGTTACATGTGTAAATTTCAAAATAATTGCAAGGAATACAAGCATCCTCTTGTACAAAATTGAAATCACAAGCATGAACTAACCGTGGTTACAAAAGAATAAACAAATAGATTATAGGAAAAAGAAATTCACTAAAGCTCTTCTCTTCACAATTTGACCCCCCTCCAAAATGAAGCTCAAGGATCTACTAAATAGCCAACATAGCTTATTTCAAAAATATTTCCCCCCAAAAGCCCACCATAATAACAAGATACTAAACTATGTGGCTTAACAAATCCCCTAAATCCAGCCTTAAGTCTAGCACCCCTATTGTTGATAAATAAAATATATATCATTATAACTTTATCAACCTTATTCAAATACATGAAATTCAAATTCTAAAAATCCTAAACTTGAATACATAACTCAAAAGGGATATAACCCCTAGAAACTCGGCATCATAGCCAATCATAACTCTGCTGACACCATACTAGAGCACTGGATGTAACTGCACTTTGTTTGATCACCACAGTTTTCTATCGACATGACCATCTACATGGAAAAGATAGTTGCTAGACTTCGTGGCACCAATAGTACCATCGTGGCATTATGGAGGAGATGTTAATAGACTGGCAACTGACATAGAATTTACTTCACTTGTCAGTGGAGTCTAGTCTTGGGTAAAACACAATGCATTTACTTTATTGGTTTCATTTTGCATCTTAGGGTTTTCCATTGTGGCGCCGCCATGTTGAATCTGAACTCTGATCTTCTCCAATGAAATCTGCCTCAACTTTGTGATGAAACTTGAGATTCATGTAGTTTCTAATTTTCCATAATACATGGCATCTTCCTGCTATTTTCTCCTTCTAAAATGCCGTGGCTTTTGGTCTTTCATTTTCTTGAGCTTGGGTTTTACAATGGGTTAACTTCAGCTTAGAATGTTGGAACAATCTTGGAGGTGAAGTGTTTCAGAGCCATGACAAATGGTGTTGCATTCATGCTTGTAACTTGGGATTTTGGTGTTGATGTTTGGTTCAACCACCACTACAGCTTGGAATGAATCTAAGCTATGGTTGAGATGGAGAGATACCCATGAGTTTTGGCTTTGGACTATCAATGTCTCTTCCACAGCTTTAGACTCATCCCTAGTTCGCAGTGCAACATGGAGCTGGGAGAAAATACCGTGGCCACCACTATTTGTTCTTTGAATATAGCTCGAAACCACTCCTCTACTGGTCTCCTATTCATGACACTTGGCCTCTTCAGATAATTTATCTTTATTATCTTTCTCAATGCATTTTCAAATATAAAACATGAATACACTCCTGTAGCCAATAATCAATGAGTTATTTCTTTCCTTTGTGTCTTTGTTTGATGTTGAGTCCTCCATTGTGAACACTACTTTAGGCTTTGTTGTTGACTATTTTTCTGTTGTCATTTATTTGTTATGTTGTTATAGGAATGCTGATAATAATGGGGTCTTTTTATTTCTTTATTTGTTGTCGACTCCACTATTATAATCATTACTTAGGCTTTTCTTGATGTCGACTGTAGTTAAAACACCCACATGGCTTTTGAGCTGGTCTTTGAAGATGTAGTTGTAATTGTCTGTCTTGATGCTTGTCTAGACTTGTAATGAAACACGGGTTTTATGACTGCTCTACTAAATGCTTTTAAAAGCATTCTCTTACTGTCTTCGAATACAACTTTGTAGTAAGTATAAAAAATGCTTCTCTGTTCAAGCTGAACGTCCATTCTTTTGCACTGTCTAAAAAACATAAGATATCTATCTTTCCAGTATGCTTGTAAAAAAAAAAACCATTTCTTGTTTGACTGATAAAAAAATGAAACTAGAGCACGGTTAAATTTATGAAAATGTTAATGCAGTTAGTGTAAAACACACTATTTCTTTTAAATGCATATAAGATCTTACCCATGGGGTTTAAGCACGGGCTCGTGACTCCCATGGGTCATACTCAAACTGAAAACCCTCACTGGCATACATGTTTTATTATCATGAATGTAAAACCCTACATTTAATAATGAACATTATCTCTTAAAACCACAACATAAGATGTATATTAAAACACCCTGTATACAGATATCTCTTAAAGATTTTATCTGAAGGCATGAAATTGTATCTTTTTCAAAATCAGCATCTTATGAATTTTTTGGATGGATAATTACTGATATTCTATTCATAATGTCTATCGTCTATGCATTGTTTTACCATTATGAAAGTATAAAACATGTTGATACTGGAATCTTTGATCTCTGTTTTGTACTTGCAGCTTTCTCATTTCTTGTTATGCATATTTCACTTTGTAGATTCAACTTTTTAAAAAAACATAACAATATCCTCTCATGTCATAGAAAATATGTTCAATCCTTAGGAATGGGGTTTTCAATCTTGATCTTCCAAGATTAAATTTTAACTGTTGTCTGAAAAATTTGAAGATGTACTTACTATAACAACATCTCTTAAACTCTCTTATTTGCATGAAGATAGTGAACTTTAGATTCTTTCAATTCTGCATTTCTCCAGTTTATTAAAAATCTTTGTTTGCTCCTGTGCCTCCTGTAGCATCTTTTGGACTCTTTCATGCATTTGCATCTTCTTCTGCATTCAATATGTGATCAATAGCTCCATGAAATGTAAACCATATTTCTTTCCTGTAATGACTGATGTGAAGTTCAAGCATGGGCTCATGACATCCACTATATTTCATTTTTTCTTCCTACATTTAGTCACATGACCACTTTTTGCACATATATCACTAGTCAATTTGTTACAGTAGCAGATAGAATAAATTCATTAATGTTTGTAGGCGAGTGTCATCCAGGATGACACTCATTTATGAATGTTTGTGAATTCATTTGTATTTACTGTCCTAACAGGTTGATCAAATTTTGAAAAAGGTTTCTCAGATGGAAATTTCAAGTCCCTTTCATTCAGATGTTTGATTATAGAGAAAAGAATAACATTCATCAAAGTGATCATAAATAGCAAAAGGCTTCATGTTTAGAACAAGTCCCTTTAATACTATTTTTCAAATATTATGGATGAATGTTCTCTTGTTACATTGATTTCATCAGATTGATATGCAGCATTAGAAGGATTGATTGAATAATGTTTGTGTTCCATGTATTGCTTAGATCCAATTGGATCTAACACCCCACTTTCTCTCATGATGCAGGTTGAATCCTAAAAGACCTAAATGTAGATGGAGACATGGACTATGAAGACCTAGAAGCTAATAGTCAACCAGTAAGAAACCAACCACAAGGCAATGCATGGGACCCCTACTGCATACTTTCTATCATGCTTTATATCCTGT
This sequence comes from Thuja plicata, assembly GCA_018584345.1. Classification (NCBI taxonomy): domain Eukaryota; kingdom Viridiplantae; phylum Streptophyta; class Pinopsida; order Cupressales; family Cupressaceae; genus Thuja; species Thuja plicata. The sequence goes on along the minus strand of MU223242.1, from coordinate 1,739,647 downwards.
AATGTACTATTTATTTGACATGAAAAGGAAGATTAAATGACACTTGTACATTACATTCAGTTTGAATGCACAATGTAATTGATCAATTATATATTAGAAATTCTAGAATGTGATCAACTCTTAGAGTACAAATGATAACTTTTGACAATGAATGTAATGAAAAAATGTTTATTAATAATATCTGAAAGATAGTATTAATTGGACTCTTCTAAAAATGCAATTTTTCCTATTTGTGGTTATTTTGATGCATGTTGTAAATTAGGGTAACAATTTTGGCAACTTTTACTGGATGTCTGCTTGCTAAACATGACCTTAGACCTTTATCCTTAGGGAAATAGAGTTAAGAAACCAGAAACCATGAATGCAACTATTCTAAACTTATGCAACCTAAAGACCTATGTTCTTGGACAACACTTATTGAAAATGAAAATCTAGACTAAAACCTAACCTTCAAAGCAAAGCTTGAGGTGTATTCCATTAACTAGAATTTGCAAAAATTCTTCATGAGTTGTGGACAAATGATAGGCATTGTTTTCCTTACAGGCTATAATAACAAAAGTGCCTAACCAAAAGTTATCAAATTTATCATGTTGCCCTGGCCTGCTCTTTAGTACATCCCACTTAAGTACTAGATCACCTTCTTTGTAATATTTAGATGTAGTCCTCTTGTCAAAAGACCTTTTAGTTTGAGCTTGCATCAATTCCATAGTTTCAAATGCTTTTTTCCTTTCTTCCTCAAGCTGTAATAAATCAACATACCTCAAGGCAAGGGGATCTCCCTCTTCAAAAAGCAGCATTTGATCAACTAACTACAATGCTGGAAATTATGTAGATATTGGCAATCTGGCCTCTTTTCCATAAATGAGGGCATAGGGTGAGCTCCCAATAACCTTCTTAGGTGTAATTCTTTCCAGCCATAAGGCTGCCTTCAACTTAGAGTGCCAATCCCTCTTGTTTCCTTTTAAAGTCTTCTTGATAATCCTGATTAGGTTTTTATTGGTAGACTCTGCAAGACCATTACCCTATGGATAGTAATTAGAAGAATTATTTAAATAAATACCATTCTTGATAGCCCATTATATTATAGATGATCCAACAAAAGCTAAGGTATTGTCTGATACTATTGACTAAGGAACTCCAAACCTTGTAATGATATCATCATAGAAACTGAAAATAACATTTCCAAAAGATTCCTTTAGTGCAATGGCCTCAGTCCACCTAGTAAAATAATCTGTGGCAATCAAAATCCATTTATGCCCTTCACTAGAATTAGGGTATATTGGGCCTATAAAGTCCACTCCCCATTTGTTGAATGGCTGATCAACAATGACTGGTTTCAATGGCAATGCTGCCAACCTTTGTTTACCTGCAAACATAGCACAATTTTGGCATCTTCTTGCCCATGAATGAGCATGTTTGAATAAATTTGGCCAATAATAGCCAGCTCTTAAAATTTTCCATGCTGTAGTTTTGGGGCTGAAATGCCCTCCACAAGATCCATCATGAAATACAGATAGAATCTTGTTTTGATCAACATAATCTATACATTTAAGAAGCATACTAGCAAGATCTTTCCTATATAGAATGTTATCAATAAGCACATAAGGAATAGATTGAAGCCTAAAGTACCTTCTCTTGGCTCTGTCAAGATGCATTGGATATTGACCAGTACGAACAAATCTGGTCATTTCTGATAACCAAGATGTTGAATCATTAATAAGTAAGGAATTACCTTGGGGCAAGATGGCCTCTTTAGTGGTTTTAACTTGATCTTCTCCTTCTTCCATCTAAACACACAAGCCTTTGCCTCTAACCAGCTTGGTCACATGGATTTGTACATCATACTCCATGACTTTAGTTATCCACCCTGCCCTTTTCTCACTGACATCCTTGTTTACTAAAAACTCTTTAATGCTAGGGTGTGCAATCATTAAATGTATTTTGTTCCTAGCAACCAGATGCTTAAAATTCTTTAAGGCTTTTATAACAGCTAGTACATGTTTTTCTACAAAGATGTATTTTTCCTCATAATCATTCATACCTTTGCTAAAGAAAGAAAATAGTTGCTCCTATCCTTCCTCATTCTTTTGCACAAGCATTGCTGAAACAGTGTCAACATCACCATAAGCATATAAAACAAAAATCCTTAGAGAAATTAGGATTAGCCAAAGTAGGAGCTGAAGATAAGGCATGCTTAATTTGTTCAAAACTCTCCTTTCCTTTAGTATTCTAGCTAAAAGGCACATCCTTTTTTAACATAGAGGTCAAAGGTTTCAATAAATTTTCAATATTAGGAATAAAGTGCCTAACAAAATTTATTCTTCCAATAAAACTTTGCAATCCTTTCTTATGTTTTGGTAGTGATAGATCAAGAATTGCATGAATCCTCTCAGGATCAATATTTGTACCCTCTTTAGGCACTTGATATCCCAAAATTTTGCCTTCATGTACTGCAAAAATAGACTTTTTTGGATTAAGAGAGATTCCAAACTCTCTACATCTTTGCAAAAGTTTTTTCAAATGGTCAATGTGCTGGTCTGCAAATTTTTTGTAAATCATAATATAATCTACATATACTAGAACAAAATTATACATTAAGCTTTTGAAAGCCATGTTCATTGCTTTCTGGAAAGTGGCCCCTACATTTGACAATCCAAATGGCATCCTTCAGTAAGCCATTGTACCCCACTTAGTGGTAAAGGCTATTTTGAATTGATCAGATTCTTTAACTAAAATCTGGTTATAGCCAGAATATCCATCTAAGAGTGAGAATCTTTCAGAACCTAAAACATATTGAAGGATCTATTCCATGGAAGGGAGAGGATGCCTATCTTTTAGAGATGCCCTATTAAGGTCTCTAAACTCTATACAGAGTCTTAACTCTCCATTTTTCTTCCTTACTGGAACTAAGTTAGAAACCCATGATGTATGCTTTATTGGGAATATTATTCCTCCATCCAAGAGTTTTCTTAGTTCTTTTAGCATTAAAGGCTCCAACTTAGGATTGATAGGCCTTTTCCTTTGCCTGATTGGTCTTGCATTTTATTATAAATCTATGGTGTGTTGAGTTAATTGAGGATCAAATCCTTTTAAGTTAGTATAATCTCATGCTAACACATCATTATATTCCCTAAATAACTTAATAAGCATTTTCTTTTCTTTAGGGGAATTGATGTTACCAACCTTCAAGCACTTGTCTCTAAATATTTCCACCTCTTAATAGTAATCCTCTTTGAGTAACATGCTGGTTTTATTCTTTCTGAATTGATCATCATAATTAAAATCTGATTCCAAGCTGACTAATCCCCTTGGAAGCTTATTAGTTTTCAACTGAAAGATCTGATTTTCCATTTGCTGATTGGACTGATCATTTTTAGGAGCTGAAAAGTCTTCTGTTTCTTTCATAAAACTCAAGATATGTTCATCAGTTTTAAACACCTACCAATAAATATCATTGTCTGGGATAGATGGCCTTACAACAATTTTAACATGTGACTGATCTGAAATCAGTCCTTTATTTTCTATAATTGAAGCATGTACACCAATACTAGCCAATCTATCAGCATGCATATTTTTCCTTCTAGGTATGGAAATGAGATTAAAGCCATCAAAATCCTTAAAAATATCAAACACTATTGAGTTATACAACTTTAAGAGATCATTTTTAATAGCATTAAAAGCTCTCACCTGCCTCACTATCAACTCACTGTCTCCAAATGCCCTTAAACATTTGATTACCCTTTTCCTAGCCCACTCCAAGCCCTAGATCAAGCTCTCATATTCTACTATATTGTTAGAACTTGGAAAAGATAAATTTTAAGCAGCATAAAATTTATCACCATGAGGTGAAACCAACATAACTCCTGCACCAATACCATCTTTGTTCTTAGATCCATCAAAATATAAATCCCATAGCTGGTTAGATAATTCAGATTCAGGACATTGATCTTTAATCAGATTAGGCACAACTAAATTAGATTCTAACATTACTTAATTACCAAAACTAGCATCAAACACATTAATATATTGATCATTTCTAGCTGCCCATTCATCTAGAACAATATCAGGATATTCTTTAGTTTGTGTGTTATAAGATGAACTCTCATTGATTTCATCTAGATCCATGATCACACAACTTGCATTTATGGGGCTAGGATTATAAGGTTCTATAGGGTCTTTGGCCTATAACTCTAACTTTATGGTCACCTTAGCACCATATCTAGTTCTGAAATATAGGTGAGACCGATCTGATGAGAAATATCCATCTATGTTGGCTATAAATTCTCTTGATAAACACAAAGCAAAGTAAGGTGGTAGATCTATGACAAAAACATCTTGGGAAATGGAGAAGTTTGGACATGAGTGCAAGGCTAAACTTGCATTTTTAACAACCCCTATGGTTTTAACTAAAGAACCATCAAGTTGAAAAACTCCTTTCTCAAGAGGTTCATACTTTAAATCCAATAAATCAGCTATGATCTTTGGCATGACAGTGCTAGTTGCACCACTGTCTACCATGAAATTATGCACTAATTTGTTTCCAATAATTAAAGAGACATAGAAAGGAGGAGGCTTAACATTTTTATATTTCCTACCTTCCTTTTCTGTCATCTTCTACATATTTGTTGGCTTTCTTTCAACTGGTATTGCTAATTTCTTTAAATCTTCAATCTTTTTACTCACTTGTACTACTGGCTACTGCACCTTACCAATCTTCTTTTCTCCTTTAATCACTTCATCATGCACCATTTAAGGCTCTAAATTGGCCATGACCACTTTTAGAGGATGTTGTCCAGCTAGATGTGGAATTATTGTTTCTTTAGACAACTCCTCTTTCAACAAATCAGTTTTCCCTGGAATAGCTAATGAATCCCACATAGAAATTGAAACACTCATCTTATTCATATTATCAACAATGTTATAAGGAACAACAAACTGTACCTTCTTAGGTGACTTACTAATGCTCTGATCCACCTGTTTCTGATACTTTGTTTCTCTGTTTGCATGAGTTGAGGCCCCCTTTAGGATTGAAACTTGTGGAATGGTAGATGATTGATTTGTAGCAGCAATCCTAGGAGCCGACTGCTCTGATTCTAGAGCTCTCTTCTTGGCTCTTGTGTTTGCTGATATAGATGAATCACCATTCACTCCATAGAACTCTTCCTCTTTCCAATTGAGGAATGAAATGCCAAGAGCAGTTGTATTAGAGTGTTGTTGAGCCTCTTCAGTAGATACAGTAGGTTGTGAATCCATTACACTTTGAACCATTAAGGCTTGATTAAGCACTCCATTAGTCCACTTAGATTGATTGTGGGGTTCATTGCAGGGATAGCACCATTCATGATATGTAGCAAGGTTATTTTGGCTAGGAACAATATCCCTATCAACATTAAGGGGTGTTGGATTGTAAGGTCTATAAGGCCTTTGGCCAGTTTTGCCTATTGGGATTGTTATTTCTCTGATATTTCTGCTTGCTGCCTTGATAAATGGGTTGATTAGGCTGCTGAGATGAAGAACTATCAAATTGACTCTGAGTGTGGGCTATTAGATATCTTTGCTTCCTTTTCGGGTTTACTAGTTCATTCCCAAAAGTTTGTAGCATGCTCTCAATCTTTTGCTGACTATTTTTTATGCTTTCCAATTCACTGGGAGGAACAATAGGCATTATTTCTTCACTTTTATAAGATGGAAATGAGGCCAAAGGTGGAACAACTAATGACATATTGGATTGGATGTTAGGAAAATAAGGCATGGGTGGCCTAGGAGCTATCTTTCCTGCCTGAATGAGACTATTCTGTGCACTTATTGGAAAATCAAAAGCTTCAGGTAAAGAATTCCCTCCCATTGACTGGATCATTACTGAAATATCACTATTCAAGCTTTTAAGAAAGTATAAAAAATCATATAAAGTAGAGGCTCCTACCGTGGTAGGGATCCTATTCCAAGTCTTCTGAAATTTGAGATCAAAATCACTTAGTTCTTCTTATGGAGCCCTTTTAATGGTAGTTAGTTTCTCTACCAAAGACAAATTGTCAGATTTATCCTCAAAAAATTTAGAAAGCCTTTCCCCAAAAACATCTCAAGTAGCAATAGAATTTCCTAGAAGATTTCTGAACCAGTCAAGAGCTTTACCTTTTAGTGATGTAGCCAATAGCTTCATAGCCACATCTTCCTATGTGACATGATGGACATTGTAAAGAGATGCAATATCTCTAATGTGTTCAATAGCTATTACTTGACCTTCTATGGTGATTGATGGCAAACCTTTCAAGGAAACCAAAGGTATATTGTTGTGATTTGCAATCCGGAGAGGACTACCTTGATCAAAAGGAACAAATGGTAGATTTCTTACCATTCCTATAGCTGATGGTACTTGTTGTTGAGCATCATATACAAAAGGAGGTTGGGTATACTGAGCTACCTTCCTTTGGTAAGTCATCAAATTTTGAGTAGTTGCTGCAGTTCCACTTGTAGAGGCTCCAAAAACATAATTATCTATAAATAAACTTTCAACACTTGGAAATTCTAATTCAGACAAGTTAGGAACACTTAGATCTTCAGGAAGATTGATTTACTCAATAATGACCTCAAGTTCTTCTAAATTTGCAGCTTGATTTTCAAAAATGGGGTTATCAAATGATGACAAATTTGAATTCAATATAGTACCTCTTGCTTCATGTGATGTTTTTTCACCTCTGGATGATCTTCCTCCTTATCTGCTTGACTGTAATTCCTGATACACAAATCCTTCCTTGTTTGATCTTGTTGGAGTTCTACTCATTAAAATCCACACTAAAGAGTTGTAACAACCACAGAGCTAGTGAATTAGAACTGAGAAGCAGTTCCTTGTCCCACAGGGCGTGCCAAAAACTGTTCAGGCTTAGAATTGTCACCCGAAATCAGGCATTAGGGAATCATGACAATTCTATCTGACAATGGAAACTTCCTCTAGCTATGGGTAAACTATGGATGAGGAAGAGTCTCCAGATTCTAGGCCGGTTCCTATTGAATTTGTGTATCAATTTTATACTATCTTCTCTTGATTTTGAAAAAGGGAAAGGGAGAAACTCTAACTAAAATTGCATGAATAAAACTTGAAAAGGTGATACACCAAATAGATTCATATCTCTCAAAGCTTCAAAATGACACTCACTTAACATACCCTAATGATCTTTGCAATATCACTCACTATCTAATACATAGGCTAATTAGAAGGTCACTACTAGGGTTTAACCACAAATAGAAATCCTACTATCAACAACATGCATATTCTGCAAAAGGCTTACATTCTGTAATCTAGAATAGGAAAAGGATAAAATCTACTAATCCATATTATAGATGTACTACACTTGAATTGAAGAAAATTGAATAGGATTTGAACAAATGATCACAACCAGATGTATGAAAAAGTGGGGCAACTATATTATTCTCAAAATCTATATGTAGTTACATGTGTAAATTTCAGAATAATTGCAAGGAATACAAGCATCCTCTTGCAAAAAATTAAAATCACAATCATGAACTAACCGTGGTTACAAAAGCATAAATAGATAGCTTATAGGAATAAGAAATTCAATAAAGCTCTTCTCTTCACAATTTGAGCCCCCTCCAAAATGAAGCTCAAGGATCTACTAAATAGCCAACATAGCTTATTTCAAAAATATTTCCCCCCAAAATCCCACCATAATAACAAGATACTAAACTATGTGGCTTAACAAATCCCCTAAATCTAGCTTTAAGTCTAGCACCCCTAATGTTGATAAATAAAATATATATGATTATAACTTTATCAACCTTATTTGAATACATAACTCAAAAGGGATATAAACCCTAGAAACTTGACATCATAGACAATCATAACTCTACCGACACCATACTAGAGCACTGGATATAGTTGCAGTTTGTTTGATCACCACAGTTTGCTGTCGACATGATCATCTCCATGGAAAAGACAGTTTCTATACTTTGTGGCACCAAAAGTACCATCATGGTATTATGGAGGAGATTTTTATAGACTAGAAACTAACATATCATTTACTTCACTTGTCAGCAGACTCCATTCTTAGGTAAAACACAATGCATTTTCTTTATCAGTTTCATTTTTCATCTTAGGGTTTTCCTTTGTGGCACCGCCATGTTGAATTTGAACCTTGATCTTCTGCAATGAAATCTGCCTCCACTTTGTGATGAAACTTAGAATTCATGTAGTTTCTGATTTTCCATAATACATGGCATCTTCCTACTATTTTCTCCTTCTAAAATGTAGAGCTTTTGGTCTTCCATTTTCTTCAACTTGGGTTTTATAGTGGGTTATCTTTAGCTTAGAATGTTGGAACAATCTTGGAGGTGAAGTGTTTCAAAGCCATGAAAAATGGTGCTGCATTCATGCTTGTAACTTGGGATTTTGGAGTTGATGTTTGGTCGAACCACCACTGTAATCTTGGAATGAATATAAGATGTGGTTGAGATGGAGAGATACCCATGAGTTTTGGCTTTGGACTGGGGATGTCTCTTCCACAACTTTAGACTCATCCCCAGTTCACAGTGCAACATGGAGTTGGGAGAAAATACCATGGCCACCACTATTTGTTCTTCGAATACAGCTCGACACCACTCCTCTACTAGTCTCCTATTCACGATAGTTGGCCTCTTTAGATAAGTTATCTTTATTATCTTTCTCATTGCATTTTCAAATGTAAAACACGAATACACTATTGTAGCTGATAATCAATGAGTTGTTTCTTTTCTTTGTGTCTTTGTTTGTTGTCGAGTCCTCCATTGTGAACACTACTTTAGGCTTTGCTATCGACTATTGTTCTATTGTCATTTATTTGTTATGTTGTTATAGGAATGTTGATAATAATGGGGTCTTTTTGTTTCTTTGTTTGCTTTCAGCTCCACCATTATAATCATTACTTAGGCTTTGCTTGATGTCGACTGTAGTTAAAACACCCACATGGATTTTGAGTTGGTCTTTGAAGATGCAGTTGTAGTTGTCTGTCTTGATGCTTGTCTGGACTTGTAATGAAACATGAGTTTTATGACTGCTCTACTAAATGCTTTTAAAAGCATTCTCTTGTTGTCTTCAAACATAACTTTATAGTAAGCATAAAAAATGCTTCTCTGTTCAAGCTGAACATCCATTCTTTTGCACTATCTGAAAAACATAAGATATCTATCTTTCCAGTATGCATGTAAAAAAAACATAACCATTTCTTGTTTGACTGATAAAAAAATGAAATCGGAGCATGTTTAAATTTATGAAAATGTTAATGCAGTTAGTGTAAAACACACGATTTCTTTTAAATGCATATAAGATCTTACCCATGGGGTTTGAGCATGGGCTCGTGACTCCCATGGGTCATACTCAAATTGAAAACCCTTACTGGCATACATGTTTTATTATCATGAATGTAAAACCCTACATTTAGTAATGAACATTATCTCTTAAAACCACAACATAAGATGTATATTAAAACACCCTGTATACAAATATTTCTTAAAGATTTTATCTGAAGGCATGAAATTGTATCTTTTTCAAAATCAGCATCTTATGAATTTTTTGGATGAATAGTTACTGATATTCTATTCATAATGTCTTTCTTCTGTGCATTTTTTTACCATTATGAAAGTATAAAACATGTTGATACTGAAACCTTTGATCTCTGTTCTGTACTTGCAACTTTCTCATTTCTTGTTATGCATATTTCACTTTGCAGATTCAACTTTTTAAACAAACATAATAGTATCCTCTCATGTCATAGAAAATATGTTCAATCCTTAGGCATGGGGTTTTCAATCTTGATCTTCAAAGATGAACTTTTAAGTGTTGTCTGAAAAACATGAAGATGTACTTACTATAACATCATCTCTTAAACTCTCTTATTTGCATGAAGATAATGAACTTTAGATTCTTTCAATTTTGCATTTCTCGAGTTTATTAAAAATCTTTCTTTGCTCCTATGCCTCCTGTAGCATCTTTTGGACTCTTTAATGCATTTGCATCTTCTTCTGCATTCAATATGTGATCAATAACTCCCGAAAATGTAAACCATCTTTCTTTCCTGTAATGACTTATGTGAAGTTCGAGCATGGGCTCGTGATATCCACTGTATTTCATTTTTTCTTCCTGCATTTAATCACATGGACACTTTTTGCACATATGTCACCAGTCAATTTGTTAGGACAACATATAGAATAAATTCATTAATGTTTGTAGGTGAGTTTCATCTAGGATGACACTCATTTATGAATGTTGGTGAATTCATTTGTATTTACTATCCTAACAGGTTGATCAAATTTTGAAAAAGGTTTCTCAGATGGAAATGTCAAGTCCCTTTCATTCAAATATCTTATTATAGATAAAAGAATAACATTCATCAAAGTGATCATAAATAGAAAAAGGTTTCATATTTAGAACAAGTCCCTTTAATACTATTTTTCAGATATTATGGACGAATATTTTCTTGTTACATTGATTTCATCAGATTGATATGCAGCATTAGAAGAATTAATTGTATGTTGTTTGTGTTCCATGTATTGCTTAGATCCAACTGGATCTAACACCCCACTTTCTCTCATGATGTGGGTTGAATCCTAAAAGACCTAAATGTAGATGGAGACATGGACTATGAAGACCTAGAAGTTGATAGTCAACCAGTAAGCAACCAACCACAAGGAAATGCTTGGGACCCTTCCTCCATACTTTCTATCATGCTTTCTATCCTGCAATGTACTATTTATTTGACATGAAAAGGAATATTAAATGACACTAGTATATTACATTCAGTTTGAATGCACAATGTAATTGATCAATTATATATTAGAAATTCTAGAATGTGATCAACTCTTAGAGTACAAATGATAGCTTTTGACAATGAATGTAATGACAAAATGTTGATTAATAATATTTGAAGGATAGTATTAATTGGACTCTTCTAAAAATGCAATTTTTCCTATTTGTGGTTATTTTGATGCATGCTGTAAATTAGGGTAACAATAATCAGATTCGTAATCTCATGGTGATGATCAACAAGTCTTTGAATCTCTGATTCTTTTTCTTGTAGCATCTCTGTAATTGTCCTCCTATCATCAATAGCCAATGCTCTTTCTGATTCATCTTTTCTTGAATCATTCATGACATCAATCATTTTTACCATCTGAGTCTCTTGACCAATTTATAGCATTTTTTATTTTCTCTGTCAGATGTACATTGACTTCTTGTAGACTTGTGATCTATTCTACTGATTTGTTTGATGCTTTGCTTCTAGTGGATTCAGCTAAGTTGAAGTAATCTGGGATCTCCTCTTCTTGATAATCTTTTTCATTAATCCTAGTTGCCATAATATTTCTTTCATCAAGAAACTTTCTCATGCTTACTCTCACCTCTTTATACTGCTCATAGTAAATCTAAATTTGTAACTTCTCATTCTCAATAGTCTTGTCCAGTTTGTACTTTTCCATTGTGTGGATCTTTTCTCTTAAGTCTTTAAGATTTTCAAGAAGGAGACTTAGCTCTGATACCAATTGTTGGATTTATTGGAATGATGTACTAAGAGGGGAGGGGTGAATCAGTATCTCTAAAAATATTTATGTGGTTGGCCCATTAACCTTTGTGTCATCAGATTTATATATTCGTATCTATTTGTTTATCTTTCCTTATGTATGTGAAATCATAATATAATTTCTTTACATGTGTAAGCATTCAAGAGACATACATGAAAGTAAATAACACATTACACAAGATATGATATCACAGAAAACTCCTATTAGGAAGTAAAAACTGTGGTGGGGATGTCTACCCACAAAACTTCGCTATTTGTAGATAAGAAGGGAGCTGGTTAAGGCTTACAATTTGATCACTTCTGATGATCTACCCTGCTAGGAGTATTAGAGTGGAGACCTATTAGGAACTACTTCATTTGAATCTTTAGCAACACCATTAGGTCTGCACTTTGTTAAGAGATTTATCAAAGAACTGTTAAGTCCACCTTCTACAAAAGGATTTCTATTGTGATGCACTTGTTAGAATGCAACTACAATATAAATGTTGATCTGATAGTGTATACAATATCTAATTGTTGATAACACATCCTGTAAATCTTATAATTTATATGTAATCACCTTGAGTGATTTGAATAATACCTTGTCTATTCTTGTCGGTAGCCTTGTCTATGTTCTTGATAACTAATATGATCTGTTTCTAAACTTTGCATGAATTCTCTTCTTCTTAGATTCTCTCCATGGCTACAATCATTTATCCAAGTTACTTCATCTCTCTTATTACAAATGATTGAACATCTATTTATACTAGTTTCTTGGTCTATTCTTGATTCACACTTTTCAAATTAACTCTAGATCCAAGGTTTACAACTTGACCTTGATCTTTAGTTAGCTATATTTTAGATCTGTTAGGATTCTTTAAAATATTTACAATATTCTTGCTTGATGCTCAAGTAAAGTTTTAAAACAAATAAAAATTCTAAAAATAGAATTACAATGTTTTATCTGACTTGTAAAGTCAGATCCACTTTTTGCGGGTTTTGCAACTTACTGTTGGTTCTGATGGTCAGGCTGCTCTGTCAGTCTTTCAGTTTTCTTTCATTCTTTGCTCTGTCAATTTTTTGCTCCGTCGGTGTCCCTTAATTGAATTTTTTGTCGGGTATGCCTTTTCTGCTTGTCGGTGATGTTCACAAAATTGTACCATCGATGATGTCCTTTATGCTTTGACGTCAGTTGAACTCTTGTCAGTGTTCGTCAGGTAATTCTATACATAGCATCTTCTCGATAGACATTGTTATTTCATCAGGTATGCTTGTTGTCCATCAGTTATGCCTATACCAATGACCTTTATCATGTTTTTCCCTTTAAGTATAATAATGGAAAAACTTAATGTCATCATAAAGATCACTTGGCCCGCCATAGAAAGGGAACATTTACACATAGGTAGTTCATGGTTGTGGATTTTACTATTGGGAAAAGGGCTATGGATGCAGTGAAGAAGCAGTTAGGGTAGTACAAGATGAGCATGGCCTTGTATAGGTATTTAGACCCTAAGGGCTTCATGCTTATGGTTAGGGTTACAAGTAGGGTTAGGATCATTGTGAGAATTAGTTTACAAAAGGGATGTTATGATAGATGACATAAAAGGTTTAGAGTTATGATCAATATCATACTTATTAGTACAAGATTATGATTAGAGTTAGTAATATGATTTAGGTATTACGATCATGCTTAGTAAGATTGTTAGGCTTACAATTAAAGTTTTAGTTAATAAAAATTATGGTAATCATGATAATAGCATGTAGAGTCACTTAAAGTTAGTAATATGGTATGTTTAGTTCAAGTTGAAAATTTTCATTCATGTTATTCAAATAATGGTTACATGTAGAATGCATATTATCATTTGTATTAGGATTATGCTTAGAATTAGCATATGTGATTTATACATAATTTAATGCCTAACATATGAGTGAGATGTGTTTTATAAACATTCATTCACATTTATTTAGCACATCCATTAATATTAGAAATACAACATTGAACAAAATATGTTGCAAAATATTGCGACTATACTCATAAACATCACTTGAATAGTGAAAATAATATACCATTCACTTGTGCATAGAGCTTACATAGATGAAAAGGGAAATATAAGTCTGAGTACAACTATTTAGTAGAGGAAATTTACTATAAAAACCCAAGAAAATAATATACAATATATAAAACATTTCCCCGTAATGATGTAAGTACATCACATATTCTTCAACAATTAAATTGGTATTGCGACCTTTATTTGTTTCATGATCATGGTAGATTTCTTTCATCATGGATGGAAATGTATCTACTTTTGCAGATGTGTCACGTACAATTCTTGTAACATCTTCCATCTGCATTATTTCTATTTCTTCAACAAAATCAACTGACAAAGTTGTGTTCTCGACAGCTATGATTATATTTATGCATGAATCTTTAACTATTCATGCACACTTGTCATATTCAGTCTCAAAGAAATGATTTGAGGCCACCGAAGCAGTGGGGCTCGTATCAATAATATTTGACTCTCTGTCAGAGAAAACCATATCTGAAATGGTATGCTGCAAAGTTTTTAACAAACATCAGTATATACAAATAATCAGATTAAAAGTATACATAATTAAAGGGAAATAAATAAATCAATCAATAATTAAGTAACCATGTTGTATTTTAAAGAAAATATGGGTATCAAAATATAATATGATTATGATCATTCATAGGCATTGAAGAAAAAGTGAACATAATTTCTAAATATATTCTAGTCATTTATTTCTTAAGAATAATTTAGCACAAATTTGACATAAAGTAGGAGAATAATCAATAAAACTATGTTGCATTGATCATTTTGAAGTTTATTTGGTAGTGTGTATGAATGTCAATAACTTATTGTTATTAATACACATAGAGCCAGACATGAAGATAATTTTAAAATATAATATAGTAATTTATTGCTTTAGAATAATGGAGGACAAATTTCATATAATGTAGGAGAAGAATTTATTTTTGTTTAAGAAAAAGTGGATATTCCACTAAATATATTTATTTAAATAAGAACTGGCTCAAGAGCTCAGCTGGGAAAGAACCAATAAGAAAACCCAGCTTCATAGCTCATTACAATAGATAAAGTCTTTCTAAAATTTTCTAACTGTTACAAAATATGTCATAAGACATTGAAGAACAATTAATTGTGTATTTTTTAATAGAAACTTTAGAATACATCATTAGAGTAGATCATTTATTTTCAAGACATCTGAGTCTAATTTCTTCTTCCTTTCTTTTTGAAATTTGTTTCCCACTTTTCATTTTTTCATAGCGGTCATATGTGAATGGTGGAATTATCCTCAAGCCTTTTAGAGACTTTACATGAGATACAACCACAAATGTCAATACTGCTCTTTCTCTATGACCTATATCATTTGTGGCTTTTCCAAGAGTTAGTCCTTGAGACTTATGAATTGTCAATGCCCATGCCAACCTTAATGGTAATTGAAAAGTTCTACCCCTCTATAGTGGTTCTATTGGAACATGTTTTGGATGGTGGTCATCATATGGTATCCCAGAATAATTATCAAATTCAACTATGACATATGCTAGTGGTTCGGGTGGACCTGTTCCTGGTTTGTATTAAATATGTTGGATCTATCCCAATACTCCATTGACAATACTGGCTTCTATCCATAGATATGTAGTCAACATCACCCTTGAATCCTTACTGAATAGTAACTCTAGATCAAGATCTTCAGCTGAGAAATCTTCAATTGTATTAGCATTCCTTGACTTAGTTGCAATACTACGTGCAACAGAATGTCGTAAAGAATACAACATCCTAATATTATGGTTATTAACATTGTCATTTGTTTAGAAAAAATGCACTGTCTTGTCAAACTCATCATTACTTGTAGCATCTAACCTTACAGGCATTATCATCATAAGAAAGTTCTAGTCATCTATTGTTGGATTAGCATCTCTCACATTTGTTAGAAGCTGACAAACTCTTTATTGTTGGATATTTTCTCCATCTTTCCTAAATACTTTATCCAACGTAACCACTATTTTGAATTCTTGCCAGAGTAACTTTTCCCATCTGTTGCTATCATAAGTTGTTTTATCATTGACTAGAGGTAATTGGCCTAGATCACCAACCAAAATAATAAATATACCTGAAATAAATACACAAAAAATTTTTGGAGACCATCTACAAATACCATAAAAAGGTAGTATCTACTAAAAAAAAATTTTGGAGTATTTATTATATAGGTATATATAAGCACATAAATAGCGTCAATACAAATAATGAAAGGTATACCTACAAAGCTCAGGTCAGCGCTTTGTGGGAATGCTTGTCTGAGTCGACAATCTATATTTTCCAACAAGTTTTGACCAATGAAGCTCATTTCATCAATTAAAATATACCTGATATGGGCCATTTCTTCTTGAAAACTTATAAGCCACGTCCCTTGTAACTGAGAAAAATATTTAATTGGTATTCACAGTTTTGAATGAATTATAGAGGCTCCTATATTGAAAGCTGCAACTCCATTTGGTGCAAGTAATAAAAGTGCAAAAGCACTTGGAATTGCTACCATATGAGGAGATTGACTGATGGCACCACTTAGATAAGACTTTCTTGTTCCTGTAGTGCCTTGAATTATCATAAATAAAGGCATTTCAGCCTGATTGCTATGGTAGCGTTTCATAATAATATTGATTTCCTTTTGTTGCTTCCCACTAAGAGTTGTAAATTTCATGCATGTTGGGATGTCATCATACATGAGACATTCATATTTCTTCATTTCAGTAATGAAATTGATTTCTCTAGTTGTATGCTCTTCACTTTCATATTCGGTACACCAGTTTGTGTTTCTATCAATATCTCTTCTTCCCAACATGTCTATTTCTAAAAGTTGCATATGTTGACCCTAATGTAGCCTGGATATGATTTCCCATTCATGTTCTATGGTATTTTCTTGAATAGATCCATTATCTTTATAATTGAGTGACTCCTAGTTTTCCACTATAGTATCATTATCATCACCAATATCCCTTTCAATGTTACAAAAAGGTTTGTATAGTAACAACTCAGATAAATAGAATTCCACCCATCTACTTGAATCATGTGGAGGAATGGATAGAAACCTAGGGAAAACTCTAACAATAGCTGATGTTTTTCTTGGCCCCCATTTTTTATCTCCTCTTTTTCTAGGATTGTATATCCAAGATCTTGCTGCATCAATCAATGTCATACCTTCCATAGAAAGTGGCCTTATTTTATAGCTATCTACAAAAGATTTAGCATGTTCTTCATCATTTTCCTGATTAGTTACTACTACAGGTTTGAAAACTTCACATGAGACATTTAGATTAATG
The DNA here is from genome assembly GCA_018584345.1 of Thuja plicata. Classification (NCBI taxonomy): domain Eukaryota; kingdom Viridiplantae; phylum Streptophyta; class Pinopsida; order Cupressales; family Cupressaceae; genus Thuja; species Thuja plicata. The sequence goes on along the minus strand of MU223242.1, from coordinate 1,722,745 downwards.
ACCCTTCTGCTACTCTCCACCAATGGAAGCTCTAACAACATAAGACATGTTTCTTGAGCTCCAATGTCTCTTTCTGTAACTATTTTAGTGAGAAGCTTTCTATATGTCCATGCAGCTAAATCATCAGGATTTTTCTAGGTTTGATAGATGCATCAACATTTATTGATATGTTTTAGAGCTTCTCTCAACTTTTGCTGTATACTTTGCAATGTATTTGATAACTGCATGTTTGGAAAGAACAGGTTGCCAATCTATATTTTCCCTCCACAGTTGTAGTATGTGTCGATTATGTGAATTGTCCCTATCATCATTTCTTGTTGCCTCAAATTTTTTCTCACCCAACTCTCCATCCTCATATAATCTAGAACCCCCCAAATTCAATGGCCAAGGAGCATTATACCTAAAACAATGGCAAATAAGTATATCATTTGATAAACTTGTAAAAATAGTGTACATATAATATTGATATACAACTATCATATACAAGTATTAATCGATAAAATAATTACCTGTAATCCATTCTTCCCATTTTTTTACGTACGCATGCACCCTCCTTAAAGATAGTGTGTCGTTCCACATAATTGACTATCTCTTCATAGTCATGGTCGATATCCATCTGCGCTAGTTGCATAGTATTCTTCAGACATGGATGTTGACCAAAATTTTGGAAAGCCTAACAATGGTTGTAGTAAATTATTATATTAAATCTTGATAATAAATATATGGCAATTTTCATTATGTAAACATCATCTTATAGTAATATGTATGATAAAAAATTCTTTCAACATACTTGTATATTTCTTTGATGAGGATCATGTCTAGGATTCCATGCAGGAATAATGGAATGAAAATATCTCTCCGCACATTTTCTTTCCTCCTCATTTGACCAGTCAATAGTGTTCATGTTCGGTGCTCCTTCAAGCCATATGAACCCATGCACATGAGGTGAACCCCTATGTTGCCACTCATATCTACACCAAAAGTCTTTCACTTTCATACCTTTTTGAAGTATTTCTTTTCTAAATGTTGTATGCCTTAAATGCATGTAATGTGCAACAATATGAGGATAGTCAATGATATTTGGTCTTCTCCATTTTTGAGCTTCTTGTGGATCACTTAGTGGTGTTCTTAGCATTAGTGCATGCAAATCAGGCCATTGCATATCTACTGCACTTAATGTGAAGAAAACTGTAGGAGTGCCAATTTGGTGAAGCATGTCTGTTAATTCTACTTTGCATTTAGCCCAATACGATCTGGTGCCTCTTAAATTTGTTCCAAACCGCATCAACCTATCAGCTAGATTGTTATGTGGCATATTTTTCATATGTTCACGTAGCTCATTAATGGTAATTAGCATGTCTTAAAAACTCCTTTTTTACAAATACAGCTGATGAATTTTGAGCACGATGTCTCATTATCATGTTCATCATAAAATACCTAAACCATGGATGTTTACCAAAGCAATGACCCCTATACCGTAATAAATGCTTAAAAAATTCATGTAGATAAACTCTCCTCATTCTTGTCTCTAACCAGTCACATCTTCCATTGGGGAACAATGTTGGAAATGCCATATCCAACAATGCCGATGTGACATATTCATTGATGGGTGAGGCACCTATAGCTGGCCATTCGATTAATGAAGATGGAGTTGTATCAGGATTGTTAACCCATGCATGGATTAATTCCATTTCTCTTTGAGCATTAGGTGGTCTTGAAGCCATAGATGTTGTGGGGTTAATTATATTTCCTTCATTGGTTTCCATGACTAGACCCACAAATATGACTTCGTTTGCATCAAAATCAAATTCCATGTGCACTGTCTTTAATCTGTTAAAAACATTCTCATCAAAATTTATTGGAAAGTCATTGAGAGAAGCTCCATCAATTCTAACATCTGCATAAAACTTGTCATGGTCTACTTTGTATTTCAATGCTCTGTACACACGATCCCTATTTACAGTAAAGTTATAAGGCGTGCCACGTTGATCCCTTCTATGAACAATAATGATTGGCAAATACTCAATTGCATGTGGAAAAAACTTTGGATACTTGTTCTACATATTGGGGAAAACTTATAGTGTGTCCTTTGTACTTAAAATGACCACCTATTGCATGTGTAACTTGCAGTATAGGGTTGGCACGTGCAATCAACATCTATTCAACCTGAGTCAAATTTGCAAGCTCCTCTGGTTGACAGCCAGGATCCATATTGTTTGAAGATGAAAACCTATGAGTTCCCCTCTCTTGCCGACACTTGTTGCATATAGGACCTTCATAGGTGCGATATACTTTCATTCGAAGATACGATTCTTAACAAACATAGCACAAATTTGTAGTCTTCAAACTATCTATTTGATGTCTAAACTACATTTGGAATCTTCTAAATTCTAATTGAAGTAGGCCATTTGGGTTTGGAAAGTTTTGTATAGCACCTTCCACATCTACATTAATTTGTACTTCCCTCCCATGTTGTGGTGTTTCTGGCACATGTTCTATGGATGTTGAGTTTTCACTTTCATCATTTAAGTGAAAGTTTTGATTATGTGGATGGTTATATCTCTCACCTAGTTGGGGATCACCTTGCTGGCTTTCATGTCTTTCTTCACTTTGAATAGGAGGGAGTTGTTCAGAAGTTCATTGACAATTGTTTCTTTCTACATTTATTTCATCTCTATTTAGAATTTCTAATTGTTGTACTATTTCTTGTGCCCTTCTTCTTCGAGGTCTCTGCCTATTAAGTTCATTTTGTCTTATTCTATGTTGTTCTCTTTGACTTTATCTTGTTTGTTCTTGTTGACATCTATGATAGTCTCTTTGATATTGTCTTTGGTATTGTCTTTGATATTCTCTCTGATATTGTCTTCTTTGCTCGTCTGATTCAAAGTTCAATCTTGGTCTCACCATAGCTACCATTGAAGAAATGTAGAGTTAGAAACGTAAAAAAAAGTTCACACATTTAATATTTATTAATATTGCATTCTTAAAAGATAATAGACGTTCAATATTAATTTCCATAATTGTATATATACATAAATATTCATTTTTATATAATATATATAAATAATTTTTTTATATATATTTAAAAATTGTGAATAAGTAGAAATGGTTGCATTGGTTTGGAGATATAGGGAAAATTATAATATAAAAAATATATATTTAATATTAAATATAATGAGAGTAAATTAATTATAACAATCATAGAAATTTGGAGACAATAAAAGCCAAAATATTGTAACAAAACCAAACTAAATATATTAGAAAATTAATGAGAATTGATATCTCATTTACAATACAAAATCAATGATACCAAAAACATATATCCCCCCTCAGACGGGTAGTGGATCTGAAAATAAAATAGAGTCTAGAAATATTCAATTCCATTCTCTTGCTCTCCATTCATCTTCAATCCAATCTTGACCAATACGTAAGTTGGAGCATGAGTAGGGTTTAAGAGAATTTGTTTCAGGGAAGTATACTTCAAAGAACTCCTCACGAATCAGAGGTGAAAGAAATCTATCAGCAATGACACCCCTCCACCAAGTGTCACAATCTAGTGCATCAACAACTAATCTAATGGGTATACGACGAGGCATATAAAGCAATGGTGGAATGGGTCTGATAAATTGGGCAAATATCTCCTCTACGAGGGGTTCTTGACTCCATTTATCTGTGATAAAGTGATCATATTGAACATAATATTTTTGTGGATCAAAATTCAGTACAATATCAATAACGGTTCCTTCAAACCATGCACCTTGAAAACCCTCTTCGTTGGTGCATACTTCAACCTTGAAGCCAACGATATCCTCCATTTCAAGCTAGTGTGTGAATACACCAAAAAACAATTGAAAATATAAATTAATCATAATCATATAAGAACTTATAGTATAATTCTTTCTTTAATATTAATTTAAAAAATATTAATTTGTTATTCATTCATTCTTATTTTAAAATCTATATCTGCATTAAAATCATGAATCTATATTAAATATTAAAACATGTATTGAAGATTAAAGCTATATTAAAATCTATATTATGGAAAGATTTTTTAATATTAAAATGTACATCAAAATCTATATTAAATTCTTAACTAAAGAATGGAACTATATAGTGTAATTTTTTAAAAATCTATATTAAAAAATAAAACTATACTTTAAATCAAATATAAAATATGGCGGCATTGCCCTCCACATTTTAAATTTTGTTAAAATTATATTAAAATTTAAGCTAAAAAATAGAACTATAGTACAATTCTTTAAAAATATATATTAAACAATGAAACTATATTTGAAATCAAATATAAAATATGGTGGCGTTGCCCTTCACATTTTAAATTTTGTTAAAAAAAATTACTATACACATTAATTTAAATCAAATATAAAATATGGCACCCTCTACATTTTAAAGTTTCTTAAAAAAATTACTATACCCATTATTTTAAATGAAATCATGAATCTATGTTAAAAACTGTATTGAGGGTAGAAACTATAATAAAATTTGAATAAAAGATTTATTTTAATCTT
>MU223242.1:1648681-1666586 GCA_018584345.1 Thuja plicata | reverse complement strand
GATCACAACCGTTCATCTCCCCATCTCTGGGATTGATCTCAACCACTCATTTCATCAGCAATTCCTATATAATGGACCCTTCATAACCATTTGAAGGATCCAGGATTTCAAGTTTACAAGCGCCATTTCTCTGTCAGCATTCAGGCCATCCTGCGATCACACACACTTTGCAATTATCAACATCTCGACGCTTCTCAAGTCATAGATGCTGCCCAGCCAATACTGAGCATCAATAACAGCATTTCGGAAGGAGTAGAGAGAGACAATAGAAGCTTCAAGCTTTGAAGGGTTTGCATTCGTTTGTCTTACTTTTCATTGTTTGTACATTTTATTGCTTACGTTTCGATCATTTCGTTTAGTAGTTATTGCGTAATAGATTTGCATGCACTTGTGAACCTTGGCTACTAACCCCTGCCCTTGGAAAGCTGTGGGAAACCGGAGAGAGAGGCGTACACCTCCAAACATATCTTTTTCACAACTATCTATCCATCTCATTTATCCTTTATCCACTATCTCTCCATCCTTCATCTTCCCACCTCTTGTATGGGGGAATCCTTTGAAACATAGTCCTTGGATCCTAATCCACTCATTCCCCATTCTTCATTTTCCACTCACATCCCTTGCACACCATCCTTCTCTTTCATGAATTCTTTATCCCCAATACACCCATCCTTCATTTTCCTACTACTAGTGTGGGGCATTTCACTCCTTTACCACCTAGTTCTTGAATCTCTATCCTTCAATCCCATATTCCCTATTCATCCATTCAATATTACATATCCATCCATTCCTTTCATTTATCTCCCATCCAATCCATCTCTCCATCTCCACCATTCCTTGGTTCTCCCTTTTAATTGGTCTGAATCCCATTCTATCAAATTCATATTCATCCATTAATATATTATCTTCCTCATCCATTCTATATATGTTTTAATCCAATCCATTCATCTTCCATTCTATTTATCTTATATTCCAATTCATTTATTTTCTTCCAATTCAATTCTATCCCATGCATTCCTCTTCTAATCTAATACCTTCCTCTCCTATCTAATTCTTCTTATCTTCCTTTCCTCCCATCTATTTATTCTTCCTTCCAACTTCCAATAATCTTATCTTCCTCTTCCATTCTATCTATCTTCTAATCTAATCCATTCCTCTTCCATTCTATATATTTTCTAATCCAATCCATTCCTCTCCCATTCTATCTTCTAATACAATCCATTCCTCTCTCATTCTATTTATCTTATATTCCAATTCATTTATCTTCTTCCAATTCAATTCTATCTCATTCACTCCTCTTCTAATCTCATACCTTCCTCTTCTATCTAATTCCTCTTATCTTCCAATCCCATTCTATCTAATTCCTCTTATCTTCCAATCCTCTTATCAAATCATTTATCCTCCTTCCAATGTATTCCTCCACAAATCCAAAAGCAATCCAATCTAGTGCAATCAATACTAATCCAATCAATCCAATCTTGTCATCTAACACATTAATCCTTAATCATATCATTATATTGACCCAAATCAGCTGATAATCCATTGCCCACTTTTTCAAATCATCATCATAGGATGTATCCTTCCCAATCTTTTAGATGTGCATTGTTCTTATCTTTAAATTTGCAATCTTTAATCAATCATCATCAATCAATCAATCAATCAATCAGTTTTCAGCTTGACTAGGGGCAAAATTATGGTTTTCTTTTGGTTTATGTGTATGCTTGCTTTTTTCTTGTATGTGTTATTATTTTTTGCATTTCTCATGGTCTTTTCATCCTATTGTCCCAAGGCATCATGGTCTTCCATATCATGGTGTCATAATGCATATGGTTGTATTTGACCTTTTTTATCATGTACTTGACACATTATCATCTTGGTTCCTCATACCTTGATGCATAGTGTGAAGTACAATATAAAACTTAGGTTTCTCACTCCATTGCATCATTACTTTATCTATTCTTCCTTCATCATCCCTCTCCTTTCCCCTTTCCTTCTATCATTCATATCCATTTTGAGAGCACACTTGTGTTCTCCGAACTCACATGTCCTCTTGAGGGTGCATACCACTCCTTCCTCATCATCCTTCCTCATCCTCTAGTGACTGGTGCATCATGCTACTAGTCTTATCAATTTTATCTACTATGTTTTAATCTTCTTTGATCCAACATCATTTCACGATGCTATATCAAAGAGGGGAAAAATGTAGACACTAAAATCTATCCATTACCCTTATCCTATCCTAATTAAATAGATATTTGTTATTTATTTAATAATCCCTATCTTACCTTTAATTAAATAAATTTACATTTATTTAATTAAGAATCTTCTTTATCCCTATCTCTGATTAAATAAATTTACATTTATTTAGTCTTATCCTATTCCATTTCCCTGAAGTTTAATTAATTCTTAACTAGCCTAGCTTATCCCTTTTTCTCACACTTGGAATTAAATATTGCATTTAATTCTATTTGAGCACATGGCTCCTAACTTAAAAACCTCACCTAACCTCACTTCCCTAACATAAACCATCCTTCTACCCCACTTGCCACTAATTAATCATAATCTTCCACCTAATCACTCCCTAAACCTTTGCACAATCCTAATCAAAGGATTAGAAAACCCAAGTCACATGTGACTCTTACACAACCCAAGTCACATGTGACTCTTAAAAAGCCTTACACATCTTACACACACTTACACATTTGTCCCTCTTCACATGTGAACTCAACCATGAGCCATCACTTTCTCAAGTTACTCACACATGTGTGAGAAACTTTTGTCTTCTCACCCTCTTACATCCTCTTACTCCTTCTTACACCTTGTCATTGACCCATCACTTTCAAAGGTTTCTCACACATGTGTGAGCATCTTTCCCCCTTTGAATTGTCAAAACTCTAATCCACTTGGCCTCCACTTAGCCTCCACCTCATGGCCACATCATTGATCCTGAGAAATCCTATCCCTTCATCCAACTTTGAATCTCAACCATCCATTTCCCTAAGAATCCTATAAAAGAAGAGCTCTCTCCTCTCCTTCAACAAGCCTTTTGATCACATTGTTATGTTGAAAGATTGTGAGCAACCACATCCCAACAATCATACACTCTCTTCATTTATTTTGGAGGTTTGTATTGCTCTTGTTTTGAGTAGGTTAATATAGTTTCTTATTTCTATTCTTTGCACTTGCATGCTTTCCATAACTTTCTTTTGAGGTGTATGTGATAATGTAGGGATTGATTTTATTTTTTTATTTATCATTATTTTATAGCATTTTTACATACTACAAGAACCATGGATGAGGCAGGTGCATCTTCATGAATTTGTGAAACATTTGTTGCGATATAGGGATCACCATTTTGGTAAACATCCTAGATTCAAATATTTTATGATGAACATGATAATGAGACACCATGCATAGAATTCATCCTCAATGTTTGTAAAAAGAAGCTTTAAAGACATGCTAATTACCATCAATGAGTTGCACCAACATATGAAAAATACACCACAATCCAATTTCACTGATAGTTTTATGTGGTTTAGGAAAACATTGAGGGGAACAAGGTCATATTAGGCTAAATATCATACAAAATTGATAGGTATGATTCATCGAATTGTTTCTCTTACAATATTTTTCACGTTGAGTGCAACTGATATGTATTGGCATGATTTGCATGCACTAATGCCAGGAAAAATGCCAACTAATCCAAGGGAATCTCATAATTTGTGGAAACAAAATGTTATTGACTATCCTCACATAATGGTACATTATATGTATTTGAGACATTAAATATTTATGAAAGAAATTATATAAAAGGGAATGAATGTCAAAGACTATTGGTGTAGATCTGAATTTGTGCATATGGGATCTCCACATGTGCATGAACTCATATGGTTCAATGGGGCACCCAATATGGACAATATTGACTAGTCGAATGAGGAAGAATGAAAATGTGTTGAAAGATGTTTCCATTCTATTGTTCATGTATGGAACCCTAGAGAAGATCCTCACTAGCAGAATATACAGGCATGTTTATAAATATTTGGATATATTTATAATATCATATAGTTGATAGGGGTATATGCACCAAGATGGGGGACCAAAAATGTGTCAAGTACGTTTTTGGTCCCCCATGCGCACATAGGGCCCACAGGCTATAGGGCGCACGCCCTATGGCTTGGATTTCCCAAGCCACGCACTATAGCCTGCGCACCCTATGGCTTGGGAAATTCAAACCATAGGGTGTGCACCCTATTAGGTTTTATATAAATTTGGGCAGCCACTTTTGTTGCTCATTTTCTTTGCCCAAACTCATGGATTTCCAAGAATTCTCTCTATAACAGCGCATACGCGATTCATTGTGGGTTTTGCTCCATCAAATTGAAGCAAAAAATGGCTCCATAACATCATCAAGGTCGAACCAGAAGAAGAGGTAAGTGATTCTACAACCATGTATCTTATTTGTATCAAAATTTAGGTTTAATTTTTAGTTTTCAATCAAATTTGATTGTCAAAGTTTCTTGTCTTAAATTTTATGTTTATTTAGACTTTTAAAATAGATTTTATTTTAATTTCCAGGAATGAATGATCTCCTCACGAAAAATCCTCAACCAAACCCTCCATCTTCTCCTCATGAACAAATGGATGTTGAAAATAATGAAGAGAATAGACCCCAACTGCCTCCACCAATTGAGAAACCTCCTCCTGGAACACATGAAAATTGATAAACCAAATAGAAAGAGGGAAAATAAAAATAGAATCTTTAATTATGAGGTTAAAAGATTTTATTGGTACAAATCCTAGAAGGGCAACACTTTCAAAATCATTAGATTTAATCTTAAACCATGTAGGTTCAGTTAGTGGGCAACTAAATTTATGGCATGACAAAAGAGAAGAACAAAAATAATATTATGCAAATAAACTATCATATGAGGGCATAAAAAAAGAAAGAAATAAAAAAAGATGACATTTGCAAACTCTTTAAAAAGCCAAGGGAAACTGAAACTCTTGATACTATAGCAAGGAGGATCCCAATTCATTGGTGCTTTAATGAAGATATAAAAACAAAGTTTTGCGACAGATGGTGGATGGTCTTTGATTCCCCTCCCTGTAACAATCATGAGGTTCCTATCTATTTCCTGAGAAAACTCTATTGTGATTTTTTCCTAAAGGAGGTGTCAAATTATTTTGAATTTCTAGAGTCTCAAGGTAGAGGTGGGGGTCATCATTTTATAGACCTATGGCACGTCATGACCCTAATGCACCTAGGTTTCCTAGTGGTAAGCCATAGGTGGATCATGTTAGTATTCCTTCCAATATAAAGTAACTTGTGGAGGTGGACACACTAGGCATGATTAGTGATCTAACACAGACTATTATTCAGGGCACCACTCCTCTAGTCAAGGGTGACCATGGTCGGTCTGCGAGGGGTCATTTTTTTTGTTCTTGTGGATCCCTATGCACATTTGGTACTGTCGAGAGAGACGAAGAGGATGATGAACTGATGACTGATGACTGATGATTTTCTCAATGCAACATTTGGCATTGATACATAGGTAAATATTTACAAGTTCATTGAATTTATTTGATCATATTTCATTTTTAAATGAATGAATTTAATTAAATTAGTATCTATTGTTTACAATGAAAATTCAGGGAAAGAGTGTCGGTTGTAGTGGCAATGATCCCCCAGACCCCTTATACACTACATCATCAACTCCACAAGTATGTATCAAATAAAACATTTGTTAAAGTATACATTTGATTAATCTATAATTATGTGGGTGCTTGTCTCATAAGTTATTGTGCATGTACATTAGTTCACTTATGGACCATCAACGTTGACATTAGATAGCGAAGGGCCTCGTTCACATTTCATTGAGGTATGTTTATTTGCATGTTAATTTGATTTAATTGATTATATGTAATTAATAAATCAATGCATAACTAAATTAGTAGAAAATTTATGATCAAAATCTAGAGTCAAAGTTGTCATGGCATTGATCCCATTCCTTCACTTGGCTTTGTGACAAAATCATTGAGTCCATAGGTATATATGTAATAATGCATTATAATTAACAAGTCAGTGATTTCTTCTTATATTAATGGTTGTCTTATAAATTCCCATACATGTGCACTATTTTAATGTTGGATCTACAACATCGACACCGCACACTAAAGGATGTGGTGGTACCTTCATAGAGGTATCATTTATTAATTAGTGGGGTTGTAAAATATTATAGGTATTCTTGATAACTACATAATACTCTTGTTGTCTCATTTTCAGTTAATGACAGCAGAGACTCCTTTTGTTCGTGATAGTTTGAATCATGGGGTAGCTATAGCTATAGCTAGTTCTGACGCACTGACTGAGGTAAGAAAGAGATTACTTAATTAGAATTGTTATTTTAATATTTTTTATTGAAATTTTTAATTATATTCATGTATGTATTTTACTTAAAAATTTTGATCATTGTTGTAGGGACTCATTACTCTAGATCGTCAGCGTGCCCCTTCGGTGGATGTACATAGTGACTATTTGGTAGCAGTAAGAAAAATATTATATTTTATGTCATCCTATAATTATATTCCTATATATATTAGTTATTGATGTTTATACTTGTTATTTTATCAGGTCGAGCTGCAAAAGAGTCTAGACAGGAGGAATAGTGAGTGAACTCGAAAGAGTACTGCATCTCCATCGATGTGACGATCAAAGATATCTCAGGATTTGTTTTCTTCCCCTTCCAAGAAATGAGTAGATTAGGGATAATCATTGTATGCCAATATGGAATTACTGGACATATTTTTTTGTATATTGTATAAGCGATGTGTTCTATATCCATTTGGATTTCACGATGCCAATTTAACTTTATTGGACATATTTGATCTATGACATTATTGGAAATATATATTTTTATTTATGCTCTATGAATATATCATGTGTATTGATGTAGACTACTTTATGTTTATGTGGATGTATTATTCTTTTTAAATTTATTATGCCTTATATTTATGCTTACATGTGTATCTATGTATATTACTACTGAATGACTCATACTTAATGAGAATATTCATGTTTTATTTCATAAACCTAGACTTGTAATTTTCATTCCAACACCTTAATGAAGTGATAATAGTTCATATAAGATCAAAAATATCAATCCTACCCAATTTTATACCTATTGGAGCATTTTGACCGCCTGGACCTATTTAGGGCACTACAAGAACGTTAAGGGATGCGCCAGTATATTGTGGTCTTGAATTTTTGAATGAGTTGTGAAGCATAAAAAGGTTATACATGGAATTTACATGTCAAATTGAAGGTGTTAGCGAAGATAGTTCGATGCCAAGACGAGCGGTTTTCAAGATATGCAATGTTTCAGCTTTCAACTGTGTAACATTGCAAGGTTTTGCATCAACCAAGAATTAGTCAGAAAATTAAAATGGAAGCGAATATCCAAAATTTGAGATAGGCTACCGCAGGCCTCCATGACATGATCATGTAGCACCTAACGACTTGTGGATACCCCACGCGAGCTTCAAGAAACATACTCCTAAAGATCTGTATTTTTGTTGCCTGGTGCACCTTGAGGGACACTTGGCTCCATAGCGGTCGACAATGTTTGAGCAACTTTGCCTCCATGACAGGGTCATTCCTAACATTCACCCGGTATTCCAAATCTTTTAGAAGAGATGGTTCAATGCCAAAATGAGCGGTTTTCAAGATATGCAATGTTTCATCTTTCAATTGCGCAACATTGCAAGGTTTTGCATCAACCGAGATTGGGTCAGAAAATGAAAATGAAAGTGAATCTCCAAATTCTAAGATAGGTTATCGCAGGCCTCTATGACACGGTCTTGTAGCACCTAATGGCTTGTAATACCCAATGTGAGCTCCGAGAAACAGACTCCTAAAGATTGGAAATATTGCTGCCTGGTGCACCTTGAGGGACACTTGACTCCATAGCAGTCGACAAAGTTTGGGCCACTCCACCTCCATGACAAGGTCATTCCTAGAATTCACCCAGAATTCTGTAGGTTTTGGAAGAGACGGTTTGATGCTAGGATGAGCATTTTTTAAGATATGAAATGTGTCATCTTTCAACTACGCAACATTGCAAGTTTTTGCATCAACCATGATTGGATCGGAAAATTAATATGAAAGAGAATCTCCAAAATATGAGATAGGTTATTGCAGAGCTCCATGAAACAATCCTATAGCACCTAATGTCTTGTTGATACCCCACACGAGCTCTGAGAAACAAACTCCTGAAGATCAACAATTTTTTTGCTTGGTGCACCTTAAGGGACACTTGGCTCCATAGCGGTTGACAGCGTTCAAGCCACTTTTCCTCTGTAAAAGGATCATTTCTATTATTTAACCAACATTTCAGAGCTATTGGAAAAGATGGTTCAATTCCACGATGAGTGGTTTTCAAAATATGGAATGTTTCATCTTTCAACTGCACAACATTGCAAGTTTTTTAATCAACCGAGATTGGGTCAGAAAATGTAAATGGAAGAAAATATCCAAAATCCAAGATAGGTTATCATAGGTCTCTGTAACATGGTCTAGTAGCACCTAACGGCTTTTCGATACCCCACGCGAGCTCCGAGAAACAAACTCTTGAATATCGACAATTTTGTTGCCTGGTTCACCTTGAGGGACACTTGGCTCCATAGCGGTTGGAAATGTTTGAGCAACTTTTCCTCCATGAAAAACTAATTCTTAGCATTCGAACGATATTGTTGAGCTATTGGTGGAGATGGTTTGATGCCAGGATGAGTGGTTTTCAAGATATGAAATGTTTTAGCTTTCAACTGCGCAACATTGCAAGTTTTTGCATCAACCGAGATTGAGTTGGAAAATGAAAACAAAAGCAAATCTTAAAAATATGAGATAGGTTATCTTAGGCCTCTATGACATGGTCTTGTAGCACCTGAGGCTTGTTGATACCCCACGCGAGCTCTGAGAAACAAACTCCTAAAGATCAATAATTTTGTTTCCTAGTGCACCTTGAGGGACACTTGGCTCCATAGCGGTTGGAAAAATTCGAGCCACTTCACCACCATGAAAAGGTTGTTCCTAGCATTCACCTATAATTCTAGAGCTATTGGCAGAGATGTTTTGATTCCAAGATGAGCGGTTTTCAAGATATGCAATGTGTCATCTTTCAATTGTGCAACATTGCAAGTTTTTGCATCAACTGAGATTGGGTTAGAAAATTAAAATGAAAGTGAATCTCCAAAATCCAAGATAGGTTATTGTAGGCCTCCATGAAATTTTTTTGTAGCACTAGACATCTTTTCGATAACCCACGTGAGCTCCGAGAAATGGACTCCTGAAGATCAAAAAGTTTCTTGCCTGGTGCACCTTGAGGGACACTTGGCTCCATAGTGGTCGACAATGTTCGAGCCACTTCACCTCCATGATAGTGTCATTCCTAGCATTCACCCAGAATTTTGGAGCTATTGGTAGAGACAATTTGATTCTAGGATGAGAGGTTTTCAATATATGCAATGTGTTAGCTTTCAACTATGGAACATTGCAAGTATTTGCATCAACTGAGATTGGGTCAGAAAATGAAAATGAAAGTGAATCTCCAAAATCCAAGATAGGTTATCGCAGGCCTCCATGACATAGTCTTGTAGAACCCAACGTATTTTTGATACCCCACATGAGCTCCAAGAAATGGACTCCTAAATATTGGTAATTTTTTTGCTTGGTGCACCTTGAGGGACACTTGGCTCCATAGCGATCGGCAACATTCGAGCCACTTCGCGTCTATGACAGGGTCATTCCTAGAATTTTCCCATCCATGTACCACAATCTAGGGCTCTTCATACAATACCATCTAAGCCATGTACCAATTACAACCACTACTCCTGTAGGGTATTCTAATCATTCATCATCTATAACCAAGTGATCCAATTTCATTTTGGCCTCAACACAATGACAAAAATAATAATCTATCCCTTTGTCATTGTCTTCAGGTGCAATAATAGAAAAAACATGGTCTGCAATGATAAAAGCATAACAAGGAGATTAATTTAATGAATACTTATGATAAAGTACTAAATTTGAGACTATTTGTGAGTTGATAATTTACCTAGTTGCACTAGATCAGATAAACAGTTAAAGTCAATGGATGATTCCATTTGTATCAGTTGCAATGTTGCTGGGGGACTATAGAAGTCAAGTGGGCTCAAAATTTGTGTAGACCATTTGTCGACCCATTCCTTTGACTCACACCCATCCCAATCTTCATCTACATATGATGAACAAAAGCATGTCATATGTCTTGTGTGGATGATACATGAACTTGCATTAGAGCTTCTAACAGAGTGTATCTCACTTGATCCTGTTAATGTACAACAATCCTCGTATGGTGCAATGTTATTTTCATCCATCAACCAAAAAATTCTATGAACCATAGACTCACCTTCATTACCTAGACCCATTGCAACATTACACCACTAGACAATACATCTTGCATCTAACAATGTTGCTTGTTCTTTGTACTTTAATTCTTCACGTGCTAAGGCCCTTTTTATACATGCACCTGCACCATCATTCTCTCCCTTTCCATGACCTGCCTCTGTAAAATTGTACATATATTGAATACCAGTGTTCATATGCATCCTACTCAACCAATAAAACATCTGATAATTATTGAATTGTGATGCACAATTGTCTGACCATATGATGTGTCGATGATATGATATTCTCCTATTACTCAAATCACCATAAAATAGATGAAAGATACCGTGTACAAACTCTGTAGAATGTGAATGATCATCGCTTATGTAAAAATGATACTCCCTCAATATATTCTTGTTCTCCTCTGTACTATCTGGTGAATGCATAAATGTTATATGAACAAATATAGCACCTTGTTGAGAGCTATAATACTTTTCTTGCACCTCATTTTGTGGTTGTAGAGTGTAGTTCTATGTGAAGTCGATAACTGAAACAATGGTATCAAGTGGGAATGTATCCTTGCACAACTTGAATAGCATATCCAACCATCAAGCTCTGTGTATGCCTTGCATACTCATACACAATCTTGTCACAAAAAATACTCATGAATTGATACATTGGAATCTTTTCAATTACTAAATCATATCTTTTAGCCTCCTTTCCATCTTTTAGAGCATATGTGAGTGTCTTATATTTTCCAAAATCTACTTTTTCATTCCCAATTGCATGTGTACTCTCCATATGTTGACAAATTGGAAAATATTGCAAACCACCACAATTTATGCATGTACCATTCAAGCATGCGAGCTTGTAAAATTTTTGACCACCCACTCTTTCACATAAAATTGTAGTAAATAATTCCCTTGAAGATTTAGGTGGCTCATTTATGTTACAATCTTGCAAAACATTTTTAGAATGCAAATCTACACATATATGCTTATAAACATCAAAATGGTTAGAAAATTCAATATGTATCCTACAACAACAAGTTGTGCATGTGTGATTTATCTTCACATAAAAAGGTTTAACCATTTCAAAATATCTTTGCCTAATTTTAAATTGAGGATACGTATGTATAAATTTTGTAATGAATTGTGTCTGAGCTTAATCAAAAAAATGTTTTGAATATGGAATGTGGATTTGACTACCAATCCTCCTTCTTACAACATCTCGTTGATTGGGAGATAGTCGTGTGTTATTCTTCCAAAATTCTTCAATCACAGATTTTAAAGATTCAATAATTGATTTGTCCTTCTGTGGTAGTCTACCAGAAAATGCCCATAACTCATTGTTATTTGGATCTTCCACTCTTTAACACCTTCCCACAGCTCTCATTAGAGACTTTCTACTTATTTTCAATGCTTTTCTTGTCTTTCTAGTGAGTCAAGATTTCTTCATTTGAGTGCTTACTACTATTGATGTAAGTACATGTTGTGTGACATTACTATCTTTTGTGTGTGACATAGAACCCACACTCTCATACGTAGTCATTAGATTCTTTACTATAGATTTTTCATTTGAATCATCCATCGATCTTAGCCCAAGAATCTTCATGATGGGTCTAAATTTTAGATTTCTCATCATTTGAACAAATAGGTGACATCTTCCTGTCATATTTAAATTCTCAAAAAATAATCTCCGAATACAGATAGCATATCTTTGACAAGTACGCTTGGGAATCTTGTTAGGTATTTGTTGCAAAATTTTAGTATCAATATCAATCAAATATTTTGGCTTTATGTAAACAATTCTAGGAGGTTTTTTCAACTATTGAGTGGCCTCAACATTATGAAAAACAACAACATTATGTATCAATTGTGTGCCTTCAACTGAAGGTGATGTTCCTTCAAATTGAGATGTGAAAGATGGATCCTCACCAACTTGAGATGTTAATAGTGTGCCTTCAACATGACACGGTGTTGTGCCTACACCTTCAGATGTAGATAATTGTGTGCCTTCAACATGACACGATGTTGTGCCTACACCTTCGAATGTAGATACTAGTGTTCCTTCAACATGATACAATGGTGTGCCTTCAAGATGATACAAGGGTGTGTCTCCAAAATTGGATGGTGGTGTCTCTTCAACTTGGGAACTCATAGATGATGTGCCCACATCTTCATAATTCAATTGTCTTGTTGCACGCAAGTTTCTCATTTGTTGCCTTTTTGTTTCCAATTCCAATTCTCTCTTACTTTCTATTGATGTTTCATGTTCCTCATCCAAAGGCAAATCTTCTTCTATAGTATGCAATTTTTTGTGTTCACGAAGTTGTCTCATTCTTTCCCTTTTCTTCTCTTTGTCTCTTTCATGTTCTTCTGGTGTTAGAGTCTTTGCTCGTTTTCTTGGCATGATGATGATTTCTACATATGAACTCATTACAAGTTTCAAATTATTATATCAATCTATTACAAGAAGTGAAACTTTATAATATCAATCTAAATTATATTAACTCAAAATATAATAGAAATGTATGAAAAATTATAATATAAATCTTTACAATATGTCAAATTATTTCTTCAACAAATCCATATCATAGCAATTATAAAAAAAAGACTCTTTATTCACAATTCACATGTAAAAAATAAAAAACTTACCTGAATGGATCAATTTTGGTGAAGAATGATTGACTTTCATGCTTTGGTGTTGATTTTTGAACAAAAATATGTTGCAAATTGATAGAATTTACTTTTTGTGATCTTCAACACCATGAAACGTGAATATTTGTCGACTAGACTTTAAAAATAGACAGTAGCAATTAAAAGTGGGCCTCTTTCATGAGTTTCTTACCTTTATTACCATTTTTGTGTTTTACATAGGGCGTACACCCTATGTTAGACACACAAAATGACAAAAGGAGTGTGTGTGTGTGTGTGTTTGTGTGTGTGAGAGAGAGAGAGCTCATTTTCTCATTTTGTGTGTCTAATATAGGGCATACACACTATAGTACGTATGCCCTATAGTTCTTATAGGGTGTACGCCCTTTGAATGACATTGAATTTTACCAAGCCTAAGGCTTGGATTTGTCTTGGAGTTCCAACCGAAAGGCTTGGAGGATTCAAACAAGTCTGAGGTGTGTTTTCCAGCAAACCTAGAAAAAAATAACATTTTTTCTTGTGTGCTCCCTGTTAGGTTTGCACGTGGTTCAATAATGATAAAATAAGGTAGCATGATATTTTAGATCTATCTGATAGCTATCTAACCATGTAATTTATTTTGAATTCTCATTATTTTAAGCTTTTCATCTCTAATTTCTTTTCTAAGTATGTCTGATTTTTGTAAAAACCAACGTGTATTCATTTGGGCTTAGATTTTGGCTTGTTCATCGAATTTTGAAAAAAAATACATTTTCAGAAACTAGACTCCATTCTACACACTTTAAAAAAAAAAAGAATTTTTGATTTTGAATTAGTTTTTGAATGATTTCTAGGGGGAGCACACAAAAATTTCACGTTTTCAGGTTGTGTCCACTTCGGAAAATGACAAAAAATCACACTTTCATCAAAAAATTAGTAGAAAAATATGGGATAAACTAGGTGGTGTTAGCTAATTTCTCACTGGATCGATTAATTTTTTTATTTTTAAAGTTCACATTTCAGGGGGAGCACACCAGATGCTATTTTATGTTTTTTCACAAAAAATAGGACCACTTTTTGTGCTCCCCTTTTTAAGAGCCTTAATCTCCACCATTTCTAAAATAAATTAGTAGTTTAGAAACTATATTTGGAGTAGAACAACTCTTTTTTTTGTCACATTTTAAAATTTTGAGTGTAACTATCCTCAATTTCTCGTTGAAGTTCAGAGTTTGCTGATTTCAGAAGAAAAAAAGTGGCATCTTATACCCCTTTTTGGTCCCCCATCTTTGTGCACTTACCCATAGACTAATTTTTCTTATTTTTAATTGTAGGTGCTCCTAAATTTTCAACAACATCCATGTCACAAAAACATGAGACAACTTGCAAAAATGGATCTAGACCATGACTATGAAGAGATCCTAAACTATGTAGAATGACACACAATCTGTAAGGAGGGTACATGCCTACGAAATAAAAGGGGAAGGATGGTTTGAAGGTAATCATTTCATCAAAAAAAAATTATATAAAACTTAAATTTAATAAAAAACCAAGGAAAATAAATATAGGACTTTCTTATATTGATTATAGGTATAATTCTCCTTAGCCGTTAAACCCGCGGGGATCAAAATTATATGAAGACATAGAAATAGGTGAAAATAAATTTGAGCCAGTAAGAAATGATGATAGAGTGAATTCACATAATCGCCATATACTACAGTTATGGAGAGCGGATATAGATTGAGAATCTATTCTTTCCAAACATGCAATTATTAGATACATTGCAAAGTATGCAACAAAAGTTGAGAAAAGATCATAAACATACTGGACCAAATGTTGATGCACATCTCCAACATGGAAAACCTTGATGATTTAGCTGCACAAGCATATATGAGGATTCTAATAGAGACAGTTATAGAAAGAGACATTGTGGCTCAAGAAACATGTTATATGTTATTAGAACTTCCATTGGTGGAGAGCAGTAGAAGATTTGTTAATGTAAATGTTTCACGTGAGGTGTTCAAACCCGTAACTCTAAATAATGAAAATAATGAAGAGAATACTGAATAACAAACAAAATAATTCATTGATGGGTACAAAAGAAGGCCATTATGTATGGAAGATGTCACATTAATTGATGCAGCTAGATCATGGTTATATAATCCTAAAAGAAGAAGAGACAACAAATGGGAGCCAAGGGAAAGAGCAAACAATGTTAGAGTGTTTCCTAGGTTTTTAACTATTCCTTCATGTGATTCAGGTAAATGGATTGACTTTTTTTTATCAGAGTTATATATCTACAAACTATTCTATAACATAGAATGAGATATTGGTCATGATGATGACTCCATAATAGCAAATTGGGATTCATTCAATTACAATCCTTGGCATGTTGAACATGGAATGTGTAGAGAAGATGTTGAAAACTAAACTGATTTTGAAATTGAAGATAGTGAAGATGTTTACAGAAATACCACTGAACATGAATGGGAGATTATATCTAGCTTGCATCATTGTCAAAATATACACTATTTAGAAATATAGTTGTTGGGGAGAAGAGACATTGATAGATATACAAATTGATGTGTTGAGTATCAAGGAGAATATTACATTGTTGTAGCAATCAATTTCATAAGTAACATGAAGGATCATGGATGTCTTATATATGATGACACACCCCAATTCATCAACTACATGACCCTTGGTGATAAACAAAAAAAAGGAAGCCGGCATAATTATGACACACTACCAAAAAAATCATAATGGAGAGTCATTGTTCATGATAATTCAAGGAACAATAGGAATATAAAAGACATATCTTATTGGTTTCATTAGTCAATGACTTGAAAATTCTGCAATGCCATCCTATTCTCCCCTTCTATTACTTGTGCCAACAAGAGTCACATCATACAATATTGGAGCCTCTACAGTTCATTCAAAATTGAAAATCCCAATACATGATTTTACTCAACTAGAGGGAACAAAACTCATGAGTTCTCAAGAAGAAATGACACATATAAAATACATTTTGATTGATGAAATGAGCTTCATTGGTCTGAACATGCTAGAAAACATAGATTCATGACTCCGAAAAGCATTCCCACAAAGTGCACACATAAGATTTGTAGGTAAATATTTCATTTTTTCCTGATGAACAACTAATTTATATAAAAAAAATATACTTTAATTAACTGCAATACAATAAACGATACATATTTTTTAAAATAATTATTTTTTTCCGATTATATTTCAGGTGTATCTATGATTTTTGTAGGAGATTTGGATCAACTACCTCCAGTTAATGATAGACCGACTTATGATAACTATAGACGAGAAAAGTTACTATGGGGGGAATTTAAGGTTGTTATTACTTTAGATAAAATATTAAGACAATATGGGGAAAATGTTGAGAAACAATTTTTTTTTTTAACTTTTGACATATCTAAGAGATGCAAATCTACAAATTAATGATTGGAGGTTTCTAATGATGTGAACCACTAGAAACATAGATGCTACAACAAATTCTAAGTTTGAAAATGTTGTTCATTTGTTCTTGACAAATGAAAACATTCATAGCCATAATAAAACAATGTTATATTCATTCAAGCATCCTGTTGCACGTAGTGTTGCGACAAAAGAAGGAAGTGTCAATATAGTAGAAGATTGTTCAAATGATGAGCTTGATCTAGTGTTGTTAATTTGTAAGGATTCAAGGTTCATGCTGACTTCAGATCTTTGCATACATGCAGGTCTTGTAAATGGAGCTCTGGGATAGATTTGAAATATTGTGTACAAACAAGGTAGTGCTCCTCCTGAACCTCTGATATATGTGACGGTTGATTTTTATAATTATTCCAGGTTGTCATTCAAAGATCATCATCCAAAAACAATTCCAATAGTAGCAATATAGATGGGTAGAACACTTCAATTTCCATTAATATTGGCATGGGAATTAACTATACACAAATCTCAGGGTTTGACTCTTCCAAAAGAGACAATTAATATAGGACCAAGAGAAAGAATGGGATTGACTTTTGTGGTAGTTTCTCATGTAAAATCTCTATAGTGTTTAAGAATAATTCCCCCATTCACACATGATCGCTATGAAAAAATCAAAAAGGGTAGACAAATAACCAAGCGCAAGGCTGAAGAAAACAAACTCAAATGCTTAGAAGATAATTGATGTAATATATAATTTTTTGAAATTTTCTCCAATGCATTCAATAAAAAAAATTTCGGTCACTATATTAATTTGTAACATTTTGTATAGTATTGTATGCTTTTACTATGTCTATTGAACAAACATAAATGATCAAAAAACATTACATAGATTTAAGAAATCCAAACTTTCTCATTTACTTCTATTATACTATAACTCTCATTTAAAATATTTTAAACATCTTTTTCACATAAATAATTTGTATATGGACATTTAACATAACCTTGCATCATTCTTTATATCCTTATAGTAAATTCAATGGCCACATATGTTTTGTTATGTTCTTCTACTTGTATAACTTCATGTCAAATAATTTTTAAAAAATTTGTTTAATATACTAACCTTTAAAAAAAATTGTGTCAAGATATCAAGTTGATCAAATATATTTTATGTTTCTTTGATAATATGAATTTTATTAATGGTTACTATCATTTGTGCAACATTCTAATTACTTTCTAAAATTATATTTCTTATCTTTTTTTATGATGATTTAAAAGAAATTAATAATTTTCATACAACTCAGCAACATGTCATACATTCTACATATATCACGGGTTTCTAGTTGGTTGCAAGAATACCACCCTTCAGGTGTTCCTCAAATTTATAGATCAAATTTGAATATATATATATATA
>MU223242.1:1606609-1626581 GCA_018584345.1 Thuja plicata | reverse complement strand
GCAATATATCATGAACTGTAAACTGAAATACTTTAAGTAATTGAAAGAATGTTTGGTAAATGTGTATGTAATTTGAAATGAATAGATAGATAAGATATCTTAAAACTATAAACAATGAACTGAATAAATATAATCCAAATAATGATTAGACCAGTGCCTTATTCTATAATGGGTAATAGAGTCAAGATCATTCCAATCTTATGTTCAACCTCAGAGACATTTTTACAAGAAAACTTATCACTTCAAAGGTGTTATGGAATATACATGCAACCTAAAACAAATTCAGAGATATTTCAAATGGGTAATACTTCTCAGATGATAGACCAATTGACTAAGGCCTTAATCAACGGAATTTAACCATGCAAAATGAGAAAAGAAATTGAAAATATAGACTATGAATCAAATCAAGAAGCATGTACATCAAACTATCACTTTGAAGAAGTTCTATTGGTTTATCCGAGGGACTAATTGTAAAATGATAATGAAACTATTACACATGTGAAAGAAAAAGGACTTATCTTTATTGATTTTGAAAAAATAGTACATCCAGGTCGATGTTATACTTGTTGATTAAAAACTATCCAAATATGTGAAATTGTATTATATTGTATTCTCCTCTCTTTACATTTTATATTATGTATATATGTGTGTTTGAGTGTCTTTCACACCTCTTTAAGGGGAAAAGACACAACCCTTATTACCAAATATTTTGGAAAAAACAATAAACTAACTAAAAAATAACTACCTAACTTTTGGATTTGGCTTTGGTCAAAAATTTAAAATACATCATGAAAAGCTAAGATTTTTGCTGGAGATAGGAAATTTTATTTCCCAAACTGGGTCAGTTTTATATTTTTAAAATTCGACCATCTTCAACCTCTATCGGCATCATCTTTGTAGCAGGTTGAAATTCCAACATTTTCTGAAAGCTTCAATTAGTTAGTTCTATTTATTTATGTCATAAAGCTTCCTTCCTTTAATTTTTTTAGTATGGAGAAAATTTATTCTTGATAATGGATTGGTACTTCTAAATTCTCAAAATTTAGGGTACCACCAGCATATATGAAACCATTCAGACAAAAGTAGAGACCTATTAATCCTCTATTGGCTCCTAAGATGCAACAGGAGTTGATGAAGTTAAAGGACTGGAATTATTCAGCCTATCAGACACTCAACTTGGGTCTCAAACCTAGTACCAGTAAGAAAGAAGAATGGTGATATAAGACTGTGTGTAGATTTTAAAAAACTTGAATATTTCTTCCCTAAAGGATAACTATTCTCTACCAAACATGGAAGCAATGTTACATAAGGTAACTGGTTGTGAGTTGTTGTTAATGATGGATGGATTCTCAGGCTACAACCAATTGCTTGTGAAAGAATCAGAGAAATTCAAGACTGCTTTTACAACTCCATGGGGAACCTATGTCTATGTCAGAATGCCCTTTGGATTAATAAATGCAGGAGCAACTTTTCAAAGAGCCATGGATGTGGCATTTAAATAATTTATTGATCTATTCATGGTTATTTATCAAGATGATTTGACTGCATATTCTAAAAAGGCAGGGGATCACTGTGAGCATCTAGAGAAATTTTTTAATAAGGCTTTAGAATATGGTGTTTCACTAAATCCCATAAAATGTCATTTTGCAGTTATAGAAGGAAATTTATTGGGACACATAGTATCCAAGGATGGAGTTAGGATAGATTTTGAGAGAATAGAGGCTATCCAAAAGGTCACTACTCCAAAAAATATAAAAGGAGTACAATCTTTCTTAGGAAAGATAAATTTTGTCAGAAGATTCATAGCTAATTTTGCAGAAATTATCAAACCAATTATCAAATTGTTAAAGAAAGATGCAAAATTTCAATGGAATGAGGAAGCTCAAGTAGCATTTGAGAGAATAAAGAAAGTAGTACAAGAGGCACCTGTTTTGAAATATCCATATTATAGTAAGCCCTTTTCTTTATTTTCATTTGAATCTTTTCATACTATAGCTATTGTTCTGTTGCAAAAGGATGAAGAAGGGTTTGAACATCCAATAGCCTTATTTAGCAAATCCCTTCAAGTTGCAGAGCTAAACTATGAAATGATGGAAAAGAAAGCATATGCCCTAGTAAAAGCTGTAAAATATTTTAGACCATACTTATTTTGCGCTAAGGTTCTTGTGTATGTGACTCATTTAGTAGTGAAAGACATTCTTACCCAATCAGAAGTGAATGGTAAGAGATGTAAGTGGATTAAGCAAATTCAAGAATTCAATTTAGAAATCCACATTACAAAATTGGTAAGAGGTCAAGGTTTGACAAAACTTATGACAGAGGAGAACTTGGATTTAGTACAAGTAAATAATATAGAGATACATGATCAGACAATTACAAGTATAGAGAAGCAACTATTTTATGTTGATATTATATATTTCTTAAAAAAATGCCAAGTGTCCTAATTCTATGACAGATAACCAAAAGAGAAGTCTCAGATTACAGGCTTAGAGATACACCTTAGTACAAGAGATTTATATTGGAAAGATAGAAATGGTGTATTATTGTTGTGTCTAGATCAAAGCCAATCTGAGAAAATGCTAAATGAAATGCATGTTGGGGTATGTGGAGGTCATTTTTTTGCCAAGACTGTTGCCTATAAAATTTTAAGGGTTGGATATTTTTGGCCCAGCTTATTCAAAGATACCCATGCATATGTCAGAAGCTGTGAGCCATGTCAAAGATTCAAAAATAAGTTAAAAATTTTAGGAGCCCTGATACTGAACCCTATGAGTTTTGAAGCTCCTTTTGCTATGTGGGGAATTGATTTTATAGGTGAGTTTTCAGAAAAATACAGTGGTGGACACAGTTGAATACTTGTAGCCACAAATTATTTTACAAAATGGATTGAAGCTATCCCCACAAAAAAGGCAACAAGTAAGGTTGTTACTGAATTTTTAATGGAAAATATTTTAACCATATTTGGTATGCCTACAAAGTTAGTAATGGATAATGTCATGTGTTTTAGATAAGATGAGATAAAATATTTGTGTGAGAAGTATGGGATAATTATTTCATATTCATCCCCATATCATCCTCAAGAAAATGGACAAGCTGAGTCTAGTAACAAAATTATATTGAAGACCTTGAAAAAGACTCTTGAAAAGAACAAGAGAGGATGGCATACAAAACTGAAATTGGCACTATGGGCTGATAGGGTAACAATCAAGAAAGAAACAGGAAAATCACCATTTGAAATTTTATATGGTATGAAATCAAGAATGCCAATTAATAATTTGTTACTTGTATACCAATTGATAAAAGAAGAACATTTAGAATGTTTTGACAATATGCAAGAGGGAATGATGCAATTGGCAGAGTTGGATGAAATTAGAAATGATAGCAAAGAAGAGAACATAAAATTACAACAAAAAATGAAGTATCTTTTTGACAAAAGGGCTAGAAATAGAAAATTCCAACCAAATGACCTTGTTCTTTAGTGGAATGTAAGAGCAGAGGATAAAGGGAAGCACAAAAAGTTTGAATCATTGTGGCTTGGACCTTTTGTTATTGCTCAGAGCTTTGGTAAAGATTCTTATCTTTTGAAGAATATGGATGGATAAGATTTTGAGTTGCCTGTGCATGGGCAATTTCTAAAACCTTTTTTAAATTGAAAATCAAAATTTCATGCACAAGTAAGTATGTATCATATGTATATAAGTGTGTTTCCTTTCAATTGTGTGCTTCTCTTCTATAGTAGGTTAGTTAGTGTCACCTTTGTTTTTTGAAAAGGTCTGCAACCAGAGATTTTGTGGTTCTTGTCATAAACTTGTGTTTAGCCATCCTTAGAGAGAGCCACTATTGGTTGTACTTCTAGTTTTTGAGTCTACCCTATAAAATTTTGAAATTCCCAGTCATTCCTTTTCTCAAAAGTTTGAAATTCATATTTGAAATTGCTTATATATCTCTGCAAATAAATTTTTTAGCCCTAAAACCTAGCCAAATGCCAAAAACCCTATACCCTAGGGTCATCTCTGCTCGAAAATGTCAAAAAGCCCTAATTCTATGAAAAATCTTCTATTTTGGAGTTACTTTATCATAGCTTAAAACAATTTAAAAGCATGTGTTATATTTTTTGGTCACCAAGTCTCTTTATAAAATTTGAATGTTCTTTTCCATTAAGAGACTTAGCGATTTCCCTTTAGTCGGGTTATATCTGTAGAAAAGGAATATGTCATCAGTGATTTGGAGACTTAGAGACAATATTTCGATGCAAAGTAAATATAACGATGGTCAGATTGTCTCTAGATGAGATCAAGGTTAATGATTTGTAATCGTGACTTTGAGTTCTCTCAGTCGTGTTGTCTCCAAAAGTGACCTGGGGTTATGAGTTAAGTTGAAAAGTTAAAGTTTCACCGCAGTCGCTTTGTCTCTGAATAAAATGTGAGTTAAGTTAAAAGATATGGGACTCAGCAAAAACATTTAATCAGAAGTTAAATCATATGGTAGTTAGAAGGTCTTTGGATTAACCCCGCAGTTTCAGAATTATTAAGCGACAATGAGTTTGTACAGTCGTAGTGTCTCTTGAGCAAACTAAGGTTAAATTTGAGTTTCAAAGTTTATGTTGTTGCAGAGTCTCAATATAAAATGCGAGTTAAGTTTAGAATCAAGAGATCTAGCAATAGCCTTCAAATCAAAGTAAATCTAATGATGGTCATCAAGTTGCTAGGGGAATTTGAAAATTCAAAGTTTTTACAGTGATTTGGAGACAAGGTTTATGATGAGACATGTGTTCAAAAGGTATGCATTAGTTGTAAGTTATTCAGTTGTGTGGTCTCCAAATAGAATCTGGTAACATGGAGATAATAGTCACATTATCTCATGATATATTAGGGTTTTCATGAAGAATCACAAGATTTGGCATAAACCGTTGGATGCAAATAAAAGAAGATCTATGGTAGTTGGGTGATCGCCAGGCAAAGTTTGAAAAGTCAAGATCATTCAATGATAAAGAGATAAAGGTGCAGACATCAAGTCTCCAAATGAAAATCAAAGGGTTTAAAAGGATTTATGAAAGGCTTTAGTTTCCAAGTCTCATGAAGTAACCATAGTTGAGATATTTTTCTAGTGATAAGGAGACATGCAGTCATGAGGTCGCCAGAAAGGTAATTAGAGTTAAAATTGTGAATTTTCTTTAGCGCCAAGAGGTATAGTTGCTGGCCAATGAGAAGTAAGAGATAAATGCCACATTGGAAAAGGTAGCTAAGCCGTATTCATGATAGCCAATCAGATTGGATTTTGATACTCTGTTAAATATCATTCAAATTTGATTTCCTATCATTTTTAGTGGCTATGGATAGAAACAAAATTAATTTCATGGCACAAGGAATTGAAGCTAGAAATGACTAAATTTGCATAAATGATTTGTGCATTGATGATTCTCAGATAAATAGAGGTTGCGCTTAATCATTTCACTTCACCAGCTTTCAAGTTTTCATAGCTCAAGTTTTTATTTGTGATCAACATTTTCTAAGAAGAGTAAGATTTCTAAGTAGTAAGTGTTCAAAGAAGTGATTATTTTGTTCAGAATTCAGAGAGTAGTATAATTTGTGATCTTTGCAGTGATTATAATTTTGAATTATAGAAATTCACAGTTGGTGGTGAGGGTTTGCAGAAGATTTGTTTCAATATCGGTGAAGAAAAGTGTGATCAGAACAAGAAAGAAAAAATGAGTCAGGCACTGAGTGTAGCTTTGACTAGTGGGAGAAGTGGTGATGTTGAAGATGATACAAAGGGAAAAATAAATTATTCAGATGAATTTATCACATTGCAGTCAGGTTCACATTGCTGCACCTATCCCAGGGAATACCCCATACTACTACAAGGACCTAAACTTCTATGTGAAGTACATCTCCTATGCATTATGCAGAGTATTGGGAAAGGATGGAGGAGCAAAAAGAATTACTTTAGACATTCTGATGATGGTACTAGATATGCAAATCCCTTATACAACTTCCAACTATGATTATATCTAATATCTCATAGATCAAATGCATTAGGGTTTTGTTGACATACAAAACAAAAAGGACCATCCTAGATTTATGTATTATTCCATTCTTATGCATTTAATCTTATATTAAAACTTCCCCATAATGAATTGTCAATGTTTAAGACCACAAAAGTTTCATCAAGACCAGCCTAATCCCATTCAATTTTGGCTGAGAGTGTAGAATTACACCTCTAGGGAGTAGGATTTTTGTGCCTTTGAGAATTTGATAGTTTATCCAATACTTAAGTGTTTAGGCATGAACAAGACCAGACTGCCAGTAAAGGTACTGCAGCTATTAAGGCCATGCAAATGTGTGGAAAAGTGGCCAGGAGATCATAATTGGGGAGACTTCTTCTATGAGAAGAATTATACTTTGATAAGGGTGTATAGTTGCAATTACCCGCCCCACATTCTCCCATTCTATGTGCCACCCAGAATTGCAGCAATAGAGTTCATTAGGTAATTGATTTTGATAGATAAGGAAAATTTAGCTCCTCATAGAAAGGGTACCTTCACTCCAAGATAGTTCAAGATATTCAAATTCATAATTGGCAAGAAGGTAGAAGAGCCAATAAATCAATGGATAAGCCATTACAGATTGAATGTTTCCCTGTGTAGAAGGAATCTCTTGACTACTACCATTCCCTTTGACCAAGAACATGAGCAATGCATGGAGGAGGATCTCATTAGAAATATGATGGATGATGAAGATATTGATCAAAGGGAAAGTAAGGTTAATGAGTTAATGGACCTAGAGAGACAGGTCAAGAGAAAGGGTCTTACTTTTGGGGGTTTCTTCCCAGATATGCCATACTTGAAGAGGTTGGAGGCCATGATAAATTCACATACTCTCTTATGTAATCAATTAGAAGATGAACTTGTAGTGCCAGAGAAGGGCTGTAAGGGACACTCATCATTAGAGTATGATGATGATAGTGAAGGAGAGTACTCAATACCTAGCCCCCCTCTAATGGATCATCTATTGATTGAAGGACAATCGGTAGGAGAAGCAGAGGGAGAACATAGAGAAAATATAATTGACATAACACAGGTCCCTGAGGAAGAGGTCACAAATAAGCCCCCACCAAAGAGGAAAAAAGCAAAAACATGGGAGGCATCCCATGAGAAAAGGAAAGGGAAGAAAAAGGATAGAATTTATGCCCTTGTCATAGGAGATAGGCCTTTTGACCATGAGCTTAGAAAGAAAATAAAGTAGGGTAAGAGCTTGCAAAAGGATAATGAAGAGGAAATTGAATTGCCTCTTCTAACTTGCACTGATGAAAGAGTGCTACATCAGCAAAAAAATTTAAATGATGATAATTTCATTAAAACTAAGGAATTCAAGGACTTCCTTATTTGGAATAAGCAACAACAAATGAATACAAAGCTGCAATTGGTAGGAAGTGACCCAGTAACCAAGGAAGCTTTGCAAGAGTTATAGGACTATGATCCTGAATCAAAACAACTAACTCTTGAAGAAGCTAGACAACTGGTAAAATCTAATGGCATATTATTGGTAGAAGGATGGGATTTATCCTCAGCCTTCATAATAGACCAGATAAGGAAGCAGCTTGTTGTTGAATTTTCATTAGAGGTCCAATTTGGTGGGATGACCAAGGCATTTGGATACAATCCAAAGTCCCAAGCAATGCCAATGTCGAGTTTAGCTCCAAAAGATCAAAACCCATCTGTGTTGGATATACAAGAAAAAATGGAAGGGGACAAGATCATTTGGTCTATCCAAAACATAGGGAACTTAGAGATCTCTCAAGTGTTAACACATTTTTCACAATTAAATGAGGCTAAGACTGCCTAGTTATCTGAGAGATTCAATAGATTGGCTGGTGAAACAAGTGCCATTGTTAAAGACAGAGAATTGTGTCTTATTAAGATCAGCTCACAGGAGAAATTGATTGAAGAATTGACACAACAGTTGTTGGAAAAGCCTGAGGTTGCCCCTATTTAACCTAAAGAGGTAATGGATGTTGAGATCTAGATAGAGAAAATAGAGTTTGTTGTAGTGGAAATAGAGAAAATGGTCAAAGAGCACAATGAAGTTGTATTAGGTGTATTAACAGAGATATTGCAGCACAAAATAAAGATAATAAAAGATAAATCTGATGTGGTGTATGATGCATATGGTAAGTTTCCAGGCCTCAAAACTGACATTAATAATTTTTTTGCAATCTTGACTTCCTGTTATGCTACTTGGTCAGTAAGAACAAGTATTTTTGAGAGATTATCATCCTTCCAGACCCTAAGATCAGATTTACCAAAGATAGTGGTCCAAGTGTCAAGGGAGATAGAACAAATAGGATTCACTTTATCATTTTTTAAAGGTAAAGTAGATCATATTGAGGCCAGAATGCATATGTTTGGGCCAGATTATAATAAATTTGTGCCATCAATAAGGGTAGAAGACAAAAAAAATTAAGCCACTAAGAGCATGGATCTCAGAGTTTGATAATGTTATACCTAGTAAAGAAGTATATATCTTTGACAATGGTGAGTTGGATATGGAGAGATATAATAAAGTTTTGGATGAGGCCTTGAAGGTAGAGACAAACTTTAATAGGTTTGTAATAGATGTCAAGAATATTACAGATGCTAGGTGGGATAGATTAAAGACAAAGCTGGAGAATATTTAGAGCTTTAATTCACCAACTGATGCAAAGGTCACAACATGGGATACATTGACAAAACCAAGGAAGAGGAAGGATGTTGACATTGATTTTGACATCTTAGATGTAGAGTAGAGGACACATGGCACCTGCTCTTTGAGTATAGGAAGGTTAGCAATCTTAAAAGACTAGTGTAAGTTAGCCTGTATTAGCGGTCACTAGATCTCATTACAAATATTAGATTTTATCCTGAATATATATAGACAAAGGTGCCGACATCCACAAGAAGACAAAGGAAAATCAGATCTTATTCTTTAGTTTTTTCCTTCCACTGCTTGGATTTTTTCTATTTTTTTGTCTTTTGTAATTTTTTAGCGTTAGGTCTTTTAAACCATCTGAAGCTTGTTGCATCCTTATCTTAAGGATTCTAAGATGGTTTATGCCTATATATAGATCTCTTGTATCATTTTTTAAAAGAGTTGGAAATTAGTGAAATAGAATTACAAGGCAGACTACTAAAATTTTTCTGAGCCTTTGTACTATTTGTCTATCTGAATGTATTTGAATCTTTAAGATATTAATAAAAATATTTTGCAATCTCTTTTCTGCATCTTGGTTGTCTCTTTTTATTTATGTTAAAGTTATTGTATGTTTATTTGTAAGGCACTTAGACATACTGATCACAAGGTGGTTGTGAAGTCATTTGTGAGCTCCTTCAAGGAAGGATTAATTATTTCAAGTGACCCCAGAGAACTTTGCATTAGTTTAAGGATTTGATGATATAGTAGTAGAAAGAGGATAATCTATAAGGCATTTTATCTTTGTTGCAAGTATTTTATTGATCACCTTACTATGGATTTATATCAGATATTGACTCATATCCCAAGGATTAGGCACTATTTTATAGTTAGCTAAGTAGTTGTTCATCATCCAACCAGTATTTTAATTTATCCAATCATTCACATTTCAAATTTACATTTCATTCAAGAAATTGTGTTTAAGAAATACAATTCATTTTATTGATTCCTTTAAGAGAGATTCAAAATAGGTTATCCCTCCTGAAGTTCATAAGGAGTGAAAAAGGAAGAAGGATGAGAATCCTTTTTGCATTACTACTTGTTGTTGTCAAAATATTAGTCTGGATCATTAAGCTATGTATCAGAATTTTCATAGTCATTTGCATAGTCATCTACTTGTTTATTCATTAAAAGGTGTTTCAGCAAATTAGTAAGAAGATAATCCACTTAAAGAATACTGTCATTAAGTAACCATCCATAGGTAATACCTACCTGAGTCAGTGGAACTGAAAAAAGAAGGAGGAGGTAATAGTTTCCACAGATGTTATCTAATACCCTCATCAATTAGCCTTTCTCTTGCATGAAATAGGAGTTTGCATTCAAGTATACAAGTATACTGTCACATTAAGGTTGTGCTGCAAGAAAAAAGTGGTAACAAAGCCATTACGCGATCTTAACACGTGTCTTGGGCCCGCAGATTCTCTGAGCAACGAAGTGACAAGGAGACAGTGGGCAGTTTCTAATCAGTCAATCAGGATGACAAGGACACACTTCAATTTGAATGGTTAAAATTCAAGCAGAATCTACGGTTGGCTTAATGACTTAAAGCCAAGATACACGGGATCTACCATATAAGTCATTTATGTCATGTTTACGCGTGTCCCAGTGGGGCCAGTCAGAGTCGTGATGAAGGAATTAAAAGGTAGACATGTTAGGTTTTAATCTATGGTTAGCTTAATGACTTGGTTTAAAGATGCTCGCGATCTAAAGCATAAGCCATTAAGCCTAGCTGACACGTGTCTGGATCTTTCAAAAGACAAAAGACTAGGACGAAAGTGACGCAATTTTTTTTTTTATTCTTTAATGTTTTTAATATTATTTCATGTTGACTTAGGGCTTTTATTATTGTTTTATATGTTGCTATTGTTTTCATGTAGGGTTTCAAAGGGGGTGAATCTTAGATCTGTTCAACGAATAAATTATATGATACTAGAATATGATACATTGCAGACATCCACTGATATAATGCGGAAGATAATGAAAATTTTGAGAATAATCAATGATGTCGATTCCTTTGACTAATACAATGTAGATATCCAACATGCCAGAAATGACATCCATTATTAGAATCCAATATCATAATATTTTGATGGAGAATTATTATCTTGAATTGTCTCTAACAAATCACAAGTGATTTTTTAGTGAATTATACTATTATCTCTTTGATTAGTAACTATTTTTAGCAAGGATGATTAATAATTCTTTTGTTGCAATTTTGGATGTTTAGTTGTTGATCTAGGGATTAGTTTTAGTAGATGAACCGTCATGTTGATCTAATTCTTGTTTGCATCCTTTGAACTTTATATAAATAAGGATACCAAGATCAATATGGAAAGACATCATTATCATACTGTTATTATAGTCAGATTGGATTAGTTTTGATCAACAACTGCAACATGGATTGAATTGTACTATTTTCTAAAATCAATAAGATAAGTAGACCTTTTTCTCTTATCTGTGGGAATAGATATATTTTCATTTACAATCAGTCCCTCGGATAAACCAATTTGAACATTTTCAAAGTGATAGTTTGATGTATATGCTTCCTAATCTAGTTCATTGTTATTATTATCAGTTGGCTTTCTCATCTTGCATGGTTATATCTTGTTGATTGAGG
Source organism: Thuja plicata (assembly GCA_018584345.1). Lineage (NCBI taxonomy): Eukaryota > Viridiplantae > Streptophyta > Pinopsida > Cupressales > Cupressaceae > Thuja > Thuja plicata. The sequence continues at coordinate 1,615,238 of MU223242.1, read as the reverse complement.
ACTCACTAAATTAGTTTGTCATTTGATAAAGTAATATCATATTGAAATATCTCTGAATTCATTTTAAGGTTGCATATCCATTTCATAACACCTTTGGTGTGATAATTTTCTTGTAAAGCTATCTCTGAGGTTGCACAAAGGATTGGATGATATTGAATCTATTTCCAATGAAGAAATAAGGTACTAATCTACATTTATATTGGATTTTGGTCATTTAATTCATTGTTCATAGTTTTGTGATATTCTATCCATCTTTTATATTCTTTTATTTACATATATACAAACACTCTTAATACATTGATACTTTCAGTTAGGATTTGTGTTTTACAACTTTCAGTTCAAGTGTTATTTCAATTGTTTTGCCACAATTTGGAGGAAGAGTGTGTTTAGGATCCATTATCTACTATAAAAAGCCTTGAAACTTGTGAGATAAGTTCAAGGATTAGGCATACTAGCCTTGGTTCTGCAGAGCCTGAATTGCAAAAGGTTTAAACCTTCTTTGGTTAAAGCCTTGTTAGTTGGCTAGATCACTTTGGTTTCCCACTATTGGATTGGAAAGTCCATAGGAAATCCAATCTGTTGATTTGAGCACCAATAGATTGGTGACTCTTCTAGGGAGAGTTGTTCATAATAAGTATTGTGAAGTTACCCAGAGTTTCAGATTTTGTAGATCAAAGAACAATTATACTAGTTTGTTTGAAAGTGCTCTCTGCTAGGAGAACAAAATCCAAAAGATTAATAAAGTATTTTTTTCTAAAAAGAAGGTGATGACTCTATAATCTTAAATTGATAATAAATTTGGTACTATATTTTGATTATTAATTTTTCATGTGGGGTAGGAGATCTTTGCATGCAGATCAAGTTGAATTAGATTTAAGCCTAAAGAAGGGAAGGACTCCAAGTGTGGAGATGCCTTATGTACCCTGTATGATATACCCTGATAAAAATGATCAGGAGTATGCTTGTCAACAATTCCCTAATTTAAGTCATCATAGTCATGAGATCAGTGATGAAAATTGTAATCCTTTTTACCAAGGTAATAGAGCAGGACATGATTCCCACCATAATTCAAACCAGGAGATGTTTGAAAAGGAGAAAAGAATTAATAAATGGGATGTTTTATTTAGTGAGATGGATGATGTAGGATCAGAAGATGAAGAAATGGTCATGGCTCTTAAAATTCAACCAGAAGATATACTAAGGAAAATGGGAATACATAGAGAGAAAATCAAATTACCAAGAAACAATGAATCTCCTAAAGACGAGGGAGATGGAGTTTACAATCCTCCTCGAAGGAAGAATAATGGATATGTGTTTAACAATGATCATACCAACCCCTTGTTTGAACCAGACAATAAAGAAAGGCTCGAGAAGAGTAATAATGATTGGGAAAGGAGAGATCATTGGGGAAAGTGGAACAATGGACAACATCATACTCACAATAATAGAAAGAATCATAACACATCTGACCAACATGAACAACATAGAAATCAAAATAATGGAAGGATGTATAATATATAGCATAATAATAGGGATCAGAATTATGGTCCAAGAAATTATAATATCAACTCAAATTTTGGACCAAGAAATAACCAAGGATTCCAGAATGTAAATCATCAGAATCAAAGATATGGAGCTGTGAATCAAAATGGAAATAATTATAGAGCCCCAATGATTTCTGACAGATATAGACACTTAGATTTTTATGGCATAAGGGGATATCCTAATGATATAAGAAATGAACTAAGGAGTGCAATCCCAAAGTTTTCAAGAAATGGGTCAGAATCAGCTGAAGCACATTATGTAAATTTAAAGAAAGTTATCCAAGAATTTGATGAATTCAATGAGGATGTTTATATGAAACTTTTTTCTCAATTCCATTATTGAAGATGCTGCAGAATGGTTTAGAAGTCTATCAGACATATCCATATCCAGTTGGGATGAATTTGTAAATTAATTCATAGAACAATTCAGTGATCACAATGATACTTCTTTTGCTTCACATGAGTTGACAAGTATGAATAAAAATTAGAATGAAATTGTGACTGAGTTCAATAAAAGATTCAACAAAGTTCTGAATAGGAGTATAAGGGATGTTCAGCCTGTTGATGCTTTTTTGATTAATTTCTACATGGGTGCCTTTGATAGAAAAAAATTTATGAAATCAAATCTCATAAGCCTTCAACTTTGGCACATGTTCTAAAGATTTCTATAATGATTTAAAATGATTGGAAGGCATCAGGTATAATTTCCAAGAGGGAAGACACCCAGTTATTCAATCCAAAAGATTCTAAGCATCACAAAGAGGAGGATATAATAGATAAACTCATGAATATGGTAAAATGCCTCCAGGTAAATAACGGAAGAGACAATTTCAAGCACAAAAAGAATAATAGGGAACCATACAAAGGTGACAAGTATAGATTGCAGGATATGCCTTATAACACAGAATGGAAGGATGGGAGACCAATAAACAAAGAAATACATACCCCTGATCTGTTAAAGAAAAACAACCATTTTGTGCAAAGCTATCCTTGTTGTGAACCTTGAAAATTACCACATTCTTATGAACATTGTGTTGTTTCCCAAAATGTGAAAGAGGATGAAGAGAAAGATAATGACTAGCAACCCATAGTAAATAATTTTTCAATATCTCCTATGTGGGGATATGATGATTACAACTCTTCAGATGAGTACTACTGCAGAGATAACTTAAATAGAGTATACCAATATGGAGATTATCAGGAGAACACTCCAAGATTAAGAGAATCGATAGAAGAGGAGAAGAAAGCATACACAATAGCTGTAGTGGAAGAAGCAAGAAGCAATTACAAATTGAGGAATAGGACTATAACTGTAGAGCAAGGGAAACCTGATCGAGGAGTTGATCCAAGGAAGCTGAAACACAAAAAAAAATCTCTAGAGAAATAGGTAGAACCTCTGGATTTTCCAAGGATAGAAAAAGAAAAGGTGGTCAGTAAATCTCTTCCCAATTAATGTTCTTTTATTTCTAATGCATTATCTCAAGTTAAAATATCTCCTCCTTTGCTAGAAATTGTTAAAATACCTGAATGCAAAAATGAAGCTTTGAAAATATTGTCTAATGTAGGTAATAAGGAAGATCTTAACCAAGAAGTAAAGGATCCTCCATCTATTTATCTAGGAACTACTTTGAATAAAAATAGAAATCAAATTGATCCTTTTTTATCTTACTCTGTTGATAAACAATAGAATGATAAATAATTGTATATAGATTCTGGTGCAGTAGTGAATATTATGCCTAATGATGTAATGAAATAACTAGGAATGAATGTTGATACCAAATTTGGTAAATGTTATGCTATGGATAATAGATCCATTCATGTTGTAGGCATAATGAAAAATGTTGAATTTAAATTTCCTGCATGTCCTGAAACATCATATAAAATGGATATCACTATGGTTGAAGTTCCTACCTATTATGGAATGATTTTATCTAGACAATGGTCTGGCTTAGTAGGAGGTAGTATCCAATTAGATCTTTCTTACACTTCTATTCCAGTGAATGGCAGGGATGTAAGAATTGACAGGGAAACTAGAAGTCCATATATTATTGAGAAAGTGGATCCAACCTTCGTAACAAATTTTTGCCATTCTGATATGGATAAATTTCAGGTAAGTATTTAAAAATATGCAACGCATAATACTAAACCTATCAAAATACATGTAGAAGTAAATGATAATTCTATTTGGAAAATGTATTTTGATAGTGCTTGTTGCAGGGATGGTAATGGGGCTGATGTCATTTTCTTTGCCCCTAATAAGAAAACATTTAAATATTCCTTTTTGTTAGATTTTGAATGTACTAACAATGTTGCAAAGTATGAAGCTCTCCTCCTTGGTTTAAAAATAGCTAGTAAAAATGGAATAAAATGTTTAAGTGTCTTTGGAAATTCTGAATTAATTGTTTCTCAAGTTAAAAGTAAGTTTGTTACTGAGCGTCCCCTTCTTAAAAGATACAAAAATGAAGTTTGGGATTCTATTGAATGTTTTGATGTATTTTCTATTAACTGGATAGACAGGTCAGAAAATATCCATGCAAATTTTATGGCTAACTTGGCATTAAATCATAATGATATTCCTTATGAGGACATTATTCAAGTTAAGATTAAAACCAAGTCTGCTATACCTGACAACATCAACAACTAGCAAGTTTTCAAAGATGATAGAGTTATAATCAAATTTTTAGTATGTGAGCAGGAGTATGAAGATCAATTGATAGACTTGAATGCTCACATTGAGACAAAGGATGGAAAAGAAGTATTGTTTGGACATGAAGTTATTCAACTCAAAACAAATAAACTTCCAAAAGGTCTTGTAGAAATGGAAAGATTGTTTGACAGCAAAGATTCAAGATTAGACAAGAAGAACACTGAGGTCAAAATGGATGAATTAGAAAAGATAAATTTGGGAAATGAAGAAACCCCAAGGGAAGTATTTGTGGGAAAAAATTTAACCCCCAAGATCAGAGCTGATATCACTAAATTATTGAGAAAATATAGGCATGTATTTTCCTGGTCTTATGATGACCTTAAGGCTTACCAAGAGGATATTTTTAAACATGAGATACCATTGAAGCCTAATGCTAAACCATTTAGACAAAGGCAGAGACCAATAAACCCTACTCTAGCTCACAAGATGAAAGATGAATTAATCAAGATGAGGGATGCTGGTATAATAAAATCAATCAGACACTCAACATGGGTTTCAAATATGGTGCCTATCTAAAAAAAGAATGGTGATATTAGACTTTGTGTAGATTTTAGGAATCTAAATATATCATCATTAAAAGATAATTATGCACTCCCAAACATGGAAGCATTATTCCAAAAGGTTACAGGGAATGAAATATTGTCAATGATGGATGGGTTCTCAGGATATAACCAGGTATAGGTTAAAGAAGAAGAACAATATAAACAACATTTACTACACCATGGGGTACCTATGTATATGCTAGAATACCTTTTGGACTCACCAATGCAGGAGCTACTTTCCAAAGAGAAATGGATGTTTCCTTTGAAGATTTGATTCATGTGATTATGATGGTATATCAGGATGACTTAACTGCTTATTCAAAAAGAACAGAAGAACATTGCAAACATTTGGAACAAATTTTTCAAAGATCTCTTGAATATGGGATATCATTGAATCCAAAGAAATGTCATTTTTTTGTCACTGAAGGGAAATTATTAGGACATATTGTATCCAAAGATGGGGTAAGAATAGATCCTGAGAGGATTGCGGCAATTGATAAAATTGAAATCCCAAAGAATGTTAAAAAGATTCAATCCTTTTTTGGACAGATAAAGTTTGTGAGGAGGTTTGTTCCTAATTTCTCAGAAATAATTAAACCAATTGCAATGATGTTGAAGAACGGTGCAGATTTGAAATGGAAAAATGAGCTTTGGAAGCATTTGTAAATATCAAAAAAGTAATCAAGGAATCCTCTGTCCTTAAATCTCCAGATTATGATAAACCTTTTCAATTATTTTCCTTTGCCTCATATCACACCATTGTTGTTTCCTTGTTACAAAAGAATAAAGAAGGATATGAACAACCAGTAGCATTTTTTGGTAAAACTCTTCAAGCTTTTGAATTGAATTATGATATTAATGAAAAGTGGGCTTATGCACTCATGAAGGTAGAGAAATATTTTAGGCCTTATTTGGTAGGAGTGAAAATAGTAGCCCATGTTCCTAATGCTGCAATAAAGGATATATTCAGACAATCAAAGGTTACTGAGAGAAGATGTAGGTAGGTAAATCAAATTCAAGAGTTTGATATAGAAATTAAGATTACTAATATTGTTAGAGGACAAGGATTAGCAAGGCTAATGGTAGAATCTAATATTGCATTACAGTTCAATCAAGTTGATTTAAGTAAAAATCATACTGGTATTGAAAGATTCCCTTGGTACACTAACATAGTGTATTTCTTGAAAGATATGAAATGTCCAGAAAATCTTACTGATAACTAGACAAGGATATTGAAATTACAAACATCTAAGTATGTCTTAATACAAGGTGATTTATATTGGACAAACATGGATGGTATATTTCTCTTTTGTTTAGATAAATATTAGGCAAAGGAAGTGCTCAAGGACCTTCATGACGAACAATGTGGAGGGCATTTTTTAGAAAAAACAATTGCCCATAAGATATTAAATGCAAGATAGTATTTGCCTTGTTTGTTTAAGGATTTACATGCACATGTTTAGAAATATGAAGCATGTCAAAATTTCTCAAGAAAACTAAGATACAATGGTTCATTACCTCTAAATCCTATGTCTACTGAAGAACCATTTCAAATGTGGGGAATAGATTTCATAGGAGAAATTGCTGATACTTCTAGTGGTGGGCATAAATGGATCTCGGTGGCCACTGATTATTTCACTAAGTGTGTGGAAGCTATACCTACTAGAAAAGATACCAGTAAAGTGGTGATTAAGTTCTTGACTGAAAATATACTGACAAGATTTGGTGTTCCTCATAAAATTATTTGTGATAATGCTATGTGTTTCAGATCTATAGAGATCATTGAATTTCATGATAAGTATGGGATAAATATTCCTTATTCATCCCCTTATCATCCTCAAGGAAATGACCAAGAAGAATATAGCAATAAGAACATAATGAAGATCATTAGAAGAATGTTGAGTAACAACAAGAGAGCATGGGATTCTAAATTACCTCTGGCACTTTGGGCAAACAAAATTACAATTAAGAAATCTACTTGATATGCACCAGATGAACTGGTTTATGGAAAGAAAGCTTATTTACCATTAAACAATTTATTACCAGTATACAAATTTATGAATCAAGAGCAATGGGAAGATGTAGATTTCTTGGAAGATAGATTGCATCAGCTTTCAGAATTGGATGAGATGAGAAACCATGCTCAAGAAAGAAATTAGGAATTACAGCAGAAAGTTAAGGTCCTATTTGACAAAAAGACCATAGAATGAAAGTTTTAGGAAGGAGATTTAGTGTTGAGATGGAATGTAAAGGATCAGGACAAAGGAAAACATGGAAAATTTGATGCTTTGTGGGTAGGTCATTTTGTCATCATTGGTAAGGGAGGTGAGGATTCTTATCTTTTGTAGGATTTGGAAGGTTATCCTCATGAGCTTCCTGTACATGGTCAGTATCTTAAACCTTTCTTTTCCTAAAATATTACAAAGGCGAGTTTTCTTCCTTACATGTATGATATGTTTTATAGTTTTTGTTCTACTAATGGTCTACTTTTCTAGAGATAGATAGGATTCTTGTTGTGTCTAGGTATAAACGCACATCCCCAGAAAGAGCCACTGGTGTTACCCAAATTTATCGATCAAATTTGAATATATATATTGTAACATAAGAAATAGAATGTCACTTAAAATGTACAATATAAAATTGTGTTGTAGATTGTAATTGATAATGTGTACATATAAGAATGTAAAGGGGATTGAAATAGAGATGTGTTTATTAAGAATATGTAATGTATTAAAAAGGTTTGATTGATTATCTTGAAATGTAATGCATTGATGTTGTAAATTGTCCTTTAAGGTTCCTAGAATGTATTGAATTTCTTAACCTTAATTGAATTTTATTGATTAAGTATTGCAATTGTGATTAAGGAGAAGATAAGATATTCCTTTTATCCTCAAATGCACAAATGGGAGATCCAAGTTGATCAACCCCAAGGAAGGGCTAATGCACAAATGAATCAACTATTTGGAAAGGAGAATAACAAGAAAGATATCTTAAATTTTGTTAATTATATGTATAGAAATGATATATGACAGTAATTTGAAGAAATAGGAGAAATGCACTAACCTTGAAATATTGCAGATCAAAGAATGCTATTTTCTGAGGTCTGTAGACTATTTTTGGAAAAACTAATAGTTGATCCTGAACTGAAACGTAGAGACGAACAAAACCCAGAAATCATTTTCCATTATGATGTCATCTTATGAAAAAGGTTGACCTTGACCCACAAATGTCAACCCTGACCCAATAATGTCGACCCTAACCTGCACATATTTGAAAGTGACTCTGTTCACGCCATCTGAAAGAAAGCCGAAAAGGGTATCTAGATCTGGGTTCAAATATGTTGTTATACACCTGTACCTACAAGAAAAAGGATATTGTTTGTTGTGGGGGAGGGGTTTTCCTTGGTCGAACCCCAGTTTTGGAATTAACCTCAAATATATGTAATTGAAATTGCAGAAATGGACAAAGTAAATGCATACATTCACCTTGCTTGAAAGAGTCCTTGTGGCAGATTTGAATCCTTGAATCCACAAGTATGCTTCAAAATGTGGAATGTAGAGAGGTATAATGTCTTCAATCTCTTGCTTGTAGATCTCCAACACCAATTCTTGAATGGGTTCTTGACTTTGGAATAGGCTTGGAAGAAGGTGGATGGAGAGGTCACTAAAAGAGCACCATGTAGCTTCAATCCTTCAATGGCCTCCAATGGATCTCCTTCATGAAAATGGATGCTTGAATGGATGAAGGCTTGCTTGAAATATTTCTCCTTAGCTTGCTTGAACTTCACTTGATAATGCTTGATCTCAATTAGGAATGCTTGATGCTTGATTAGAAGA
>MU223242.1:1595056-1606509 GCA_018584345.1 Thuja plicata | reverse complement strand
ATTTATTAATTAATTATTTTCAACATGTGAGATAATTGAATTCTTTTTAATTAAGAATTGCTTTATTTGATGAAATTAAATTAATTTAATTGAAATTAATTTAATTGGAAGAATAAATTAGTAAGTTTAAATAATTGGATTTAAACTATAGGAAATTGAATTTAATTGATTAAATATTGGTAAATAATCATTTAAATGTTAATTAATTAAATAAAATTAATTATTTAATTAATGTTGAGAATTGGATTAGATGATTTGAGAAAGATGAATTTAGAAGAAAATAGATGATTAATTAATGATTAAAAAACCATTAATTAATAGATGAAAATTAGGGTTTTAATGTAAAGTTGCAAGCTTGTCCATTTTAGGGTGTCTACACATATATATATTTTAGGGAAGTATTTTTTATCTTGGTTTATGCTTATTTCTTATTTCCATTCATATTTTATTATTGCTAATATTCTGTCCTATGCATTCATCTTGTTAATTCATGCATTAATTAGTTAAATCTGCTATGTTTTATATTTCCCACGGCTTGCATATATTTGAATTCATGAACATAGCCGGTATCCTTCTTTTCATGATCTGTTACTCATTTTAATATGTTTTATGACCTGGCAGGGTATATTCTCTTTTACCTTATTAAAGTAAACTTGAGATCATGGTGTGGTTAAGGGTTAAAGTCATGGGTTAAAGTAAAGAACATACAAATAACTTTTGATCAGATGGTCAGCATATTGACTTAAAGAAAAACTGCACAAGGTCTATCCTCTAAGCCATTACGCCTAATCGCCACGTGTTTGGGTCCCACAAATGTTATAAACAAAGATAAAGAAAAGGAAAAAGTGGAATACAGGTGGCATCATATGATTGATTGGTAAATTTGATGGGGACACAAATCAACTTATATGATAGAATTTTGAATGCTTAACTATCAGACATGATCAACGGTGGGCATAATGGATTAAAGACAAGATGTGTGGTGATTATCCATTAATCCATTATGCAATCTTGACATGTGTCCTAGGCCCATAGATGCTCTGAGAAATGAAGTGAAAAGGATACAGTGGGCAGTTTCTAATTAGTTGATTAGGATGACAAGGACACACTTCAGTTTGAATGGTTAACAGTTAAGTAGAATCTACGGTTGGCTTAATGACTTAAAGCCAAGATGCACGGGGTCTACCATATAAGTCATTAATTCATGTTAATGCATGTCCTAGTGGGTCCATTTGGATTCATGATGAAGGAATTAAAAGGTAGACATGTTAGGTTTTAATCTACGATTGGCTTAATGACTTGGTTTAAAGATGCTCGAGATCTAAAGCATAAGCCATTAAGCCTGGCCAACACGTGTCTGGATCGGTCAAAAGACAAAATACTAGGACAAAAGTGACGCAGATTTATTTTTTATTATTCTTTAATTTTTTTAATGTTATTGCATGTCGACTTAGGGTTTTTATTATCATTTGATATGTTACTATCATTTTCATGCAGGTTTTCAAGGGTGGTGAATCTTAAATTTGTTCAATGACGAAATTATATGATACTAGAATATGATACTTTGCAGACATCCACTAATATAATGCAGAAGATAAATAAAATTTAGAGAATAATCAATGATGTTGATTCCTCTGACTAATACAATGAAGATATCCAACATGCCAGAAATCACATCGATTATCAAAATCAGATATCATAATATTTTGATGCAGAATTATTATCTTGAATTGTCTCTAACAAATCACAAGTGATTTGTTAGTGACTTATACTATTATCTTTTTGATCAGTAACTATTTTTAGCAAGGATGATTAATCATTATTTTGTTGTAATTTTGGTTGTTCAGTTGTTGATCGAGGGATTAGGTTTAGTAGATGAACCATCATGTTGATCTGAATATTGTTTGCGTCCTTTGAACTTTATAAAAAATAAGGATACCAAGATCAATATGGAAAGACATCATTATCATACTATTATTATAGTCACATTGGACTAGTTTTGATCAACGACTGCAACATGGATTGAATTGTACCATTTTCTAAAATCAATAAGATAAGCAGACATTTTTCTCTCATCTTTGGGAATAGATATCTTTTCATTTACAATCAGTCCCTCGGATAAACCAAGTTGAACTTCTTCAAAGTGATAGTTTGATGTATATGCTTCCTAATCTGGTTCATTGTTATTATTCTTCATTGGTTTTCTCATCTTGCATGGTTAAATCTTTTTGATTGAGGCCTCAGTAAATTAGTCTTTAATTTGAGAAAGTAATATCCTATTGAGATATCTCTACATTCATTTTAAGGTTGCATATCCATTTCATTACACCTTTGGAGTGATAGTTTTCTTGTAAAGCTGTATCTGAGGTTGCACAAAGGATTAGATGATATTGACTCTATTGCCCATGAAGCAATAAGGCACTAATCTACATTTATATTTGATTTTGGTCATTTAATTCATTGTTCATAGTTTTTTGATAATCTATCCATCTTTTCTATTCTTTTATTTACATATATACAAACATTCTTAATACATTGATACTTTATGTTAGCATTTGTTATTTACAGCTTTCAGTTCAAGTGTTCTTTCAATTGTTTTGCCACAATTTGAAGGAAGGGAGTGTCCAGGATCCATTATCTGCTATAAAAAGCCTTGAAACTTGTGAGATAAGTTCAAGGAGTAGGCATACCAGCCTTGGTTCTGCAAAGCCAAAATTGCAGAAGGTTTAAACCTTCTTTGGTTAAAGCCTTTCTAGTTGGCCAGATCACTTGGTTTTCCTACTATTGGATTGGAAAGTCCATAGGAAATCCAATATGTTTATTTGAGCACCAACATCTTCCATGGAATTCCATCCTTCATATATCTATTAATTGAGTGTTCATTATTGGCTAAGAGATAGGATTTTCAAGAGAAATAAAAAATAATGGACCATGAAAAACTCAAATATAAATTTGATAACTATGCAATATACTTCAACTTCCTTTAAGAAAGGAAGGTCAAGATGAACTTAGATGTGAAATTTCATAACCTACAGATAGAGATTGTAGATTTATGTGGATGGTTAGATGCTCTGTACCATGAGATTTGTGGACTATATCTTGCAGGATGCATTTGGAAAATTACCATCAGGCCAATAGTAAATATAAAAAAACACACACTCTTCGATGAACTTAGTCTGAAGTTTATGAAATTTATCAAAGGAAAATCTCAATTTAGCTATCACAGGGGCCCACTTGAGGAATGGTTGCTTGCTACAATTAGTTTTGATTACTCCATCACATTCACAATGCACCAAGTCATTCCATCTTTCAAGTTCTTGCATGCATATTATGGGTTGTCTGCATTATTCTCTATCAAGTCTAATATGATAATTAAAGTTCAAAAAATTATTCCTAGAAATGTAAACTTATTACCAGTGCATCCATGGTTTAGAAAATGAAAGTATTCTACACATTATTTGACAATGTGTTTGCAAAATTTTATAAATAATTGTATTTCTGACTATATCCAATTTTGAAATGACTAAATTAAGTAATACATTATTAATTGTTGTGATGTATTATGTCAAAATTTGTTTCAATGATTATTAAGTATTAAATTATTAGATGATGTTCACAAATTATCTTCACTTTTGCTTCAATGTGTACTAATTATTTGACCATATTATGCTCGATTTTTTAGTTATTATTAAATTAAACGATTGACTATATGAATCAAAATTTTCTTCAATGAATTTTTTTTTTTTCACGCATAGTTTTAATTATGTAATGTAATTATTCTCTAATTTTATTTTTTTTCAATTTCACAATTTTATAATATTGACCTTAATGTTTTTCTTATTCAATAGATAATTTAAAATATGGATATTTCAGAGAATGACTCAGAAATTGTTGTTGCAAGCCCAGATGACTCTGTTAACAAAAAATATTTTTTTGAAACCCTTATTGACAAATGTGAAAGGTATATTTTAGAGTGTTGCAAAAAAAACCTTGAAGATATAGAAAAGACAACCAAACTAATTGATCATTTTCAAGAGCTCGAAATAATGAGAATGAAAAATGTTGCCAAAAAAGTTAAAGAAACATATACAAAAGTAGTTGCGTTTCCAGGTTTTATGAAAAAAGTATATCGCGACCATTGTGAAAATGAAGGGCGTAATACCATTCCCATCAATGACCATTTTGTAGTGTATTTACATCATTACAATGAATTATTATTTATATATTTTGAGATGGTTGTTTCTAAAAGTTATTATATCTCTTGTGTGTACCATTTATAAACTTTAATATTTTGATGTTGTTTGGGTGGCTTGATTTCAAAGCCATTTTTATGATTGTTGATCAAAATTGTAAAGGATTGGGGTGCTTCCCCACTTAATTGAATCAAAAACATATATTTTTCTCATATTAATTGCCATATGTGTGGTGACCAAAATGTGACATTAATTATATTTTCAAAGGGAACGTGTTGTATTAAACATATGTTTGAAGTGGATTTGTTGGGGAGAAGATATGAAATATGTTATATGTCACAAATATATATATATATATATATATATATATATGTGTGTGTGTGTGTGTGTGTGTGTGTGTGTGTGTGTGTGTGTGTGTGGTAAACATATATTCAAAATATCATAAATGTGTATTTTAGAAGTGAATGTCACACACACATGTGAAATACTAAAAATATGTGATAATTATATATTAATATTATTTGGGAAATGATTACAAACTTTGACACAATTTATCCAACATTACAGTCAAATACCAACCAATTTCAAAATTGGTTGTAATAAATTTAATACCAATAAAAAATCTATATTTTTTTATTTTTATCTTCTCTCATTATCAAAATTTTCATAATCCAAACTCTATTATTTATCATTATCCTAACTGCAAATAAGATCCATTTCCCAACTATAACATTTATCATAATCCAAACTACGACCCATACTCTAATTCTAATTATAATCTACCTATATGATAATACTTACACTAACTCTAACCCAAACCAAAACTCTATTCTTAACCCTAAATTTAATTATAATCTAAACTCTACCCCTTATTATAATAATTATGGTCTAATCCCTATCCCTAACCATAATTTGACCCTAACCCTTAGAGTAATGTTAACAATAAATTTATTCCTAACCCTTTCTCAAGACCTAACCATTGCCTTAACTATAATTACCATTGTAAAGCTAACCTTATTCATAAATAATAAGCGTAACCATAATCCTAAGTATAAAAAATAGTTGTTTTATGATTTTTATTTATGAACGCTTTTATAATTAAATATTCAACAACACTGAATTGATTATTTTTAATTTTATTTTTTGTCTATTGTAAATTATTTTTTATTAAAAACTATGAATTATTTTAAGTAAACAGAGGCATTGTGTACTATAAGGCCCACTGGATCTAAATTTTGTTGTTGATCTTATGAGTACTCTAGGATCTGCCACTAGAAAGTTTCATCGAAACAAAGTACTTTAGAATAAACCTAAAATATATAATATTATATATAAATCCAATAGTCATGTTGTTTTGTTTTCTTGTCCATGTTTTTAATATGGGGGTATATGGCCTAAATGAGTAACATGCGCCGAAAAATATCACTTCACGGGCCAATTGGTGATTGTAAACAACAAATACTTGAAGTGGCGTCATGAAGAGACATGGTATAGTCTAAAGTTTGTGTCAATACAGTAATGTCTATTGTATTTATGAACACTTTTTTAATAGCTTGAGTTTGTCTAGTGGTGGAGAACTTGTGATGAAAATCAAAACCACAAACTTGCAACACTCTTATTGATATCAAAATGGTGTAATATATCACAGAATTAAAACTATGTAGATCCCAAACCATTCTCACATAAAAGGATTTTATACAGATTGAAATCAGAAAGAAAAAAAAGAATGATTTATCTTTCACACAACAAACTTACATTCCACAAGATATTGTCACTCTTCTCTACTCTATCTTGAGGCTGGAAATAATGTCTCATTTTATATATGAAAAAAAAACTATCTTAGGCCTAAAATGAATTGACCTTATCTCCTTGTATTTAGGAGTATCCAAAATAAATCCTAAACTATTATAACCATACCACATAAACATATCGCAGTTCATTTATTTACTAATTACAACTCTTTGGCAGTTACAGCCAACCCCCCGTTTATGCACCTGCATCAGACTCCCAAGGAACAAAGACTTGTTCATAGACTCATGTCTATGAGTTTTCCAATTGTTTTTTCTACTTGTACCTTACTTGACATTCTTGGGTTGCAGGGACATTTACTATAATTTATATTCCTCCTAGATCCCAAACTTTCAGTTTTTCTTGTCCACTTTCCTTTCTATCCACTTGATCTTTTATATTTGTTGATATATTTCTACTACTCATCAACATGTTCTCACTCACCACTTCAAATGGAACTCTTCCAACTATGAGACCAATCAAATTTGGATGCAAGAAAACAAAAGGGTCTTCACACTTACTTATGTCTTCATTTGTTTGTAGAGTTTCTACATGAAATATTTGTCCTATTTCAATTTTCTAATTGAACTCTACCCTCATGCTATGTGTAATTTATTCAACCTTTGGATAAACTGCATCTTTGTTCATAGAAACTTTTGGAAGTTGTCCATGTTGACATTCTACATCACCATTGATTGATATCTCTCCCTTTTCTTTCAGTGAATTCCTCAACAAATGTAATTCTTCATCAATATTTATGAGAATGATATCTAATATTTTCTCTTCATCTTTGCTTAGAACAAAATTTGAATTTTGTCCTCAATCTTGCTTTATCTCCATAATAGTTTCAAAGGATTGTCCTTGATCATCACCTGCAATAACACTAAAATGATTAGTTTGAAAAACTAGAGATTCCTCAACCTCTACAAATGCTTTTAGAATCATTTCTTTACACTGATATGACCATTCTATTTAGTGAATGAGACTATCATCATGTTTAGCATCAGTATCTCCAAGAAATTCCCCTCACTCACATTCACATATGTAAACTTCTTCTTCCTCAAGCTTGGTTTCTCTGATTTCTTCTTCTTGCAACCAAACATTCATCACAAGTTTCTACTTCTTCTTCATCTTTCTTGCTGACAATTCCTTAATAGGCCATGCAACTTTCTTCTTCATTCTCCATCCATACCCCTAGTCTCTCTCACTTTCCTCTAGTAGCATCTTCATTAAACTAAGTTATTTCTTCATCTCAACAATTTCTATGTCCAATTCTTCTGGACTCATTTTTCTCATTTTTATGCCATTTGCTTTGGCATTCTCCTCCATGATATCATGGCTTACATCTAAAATCTTTTCATGATAATCAATATTCATCTTCACCCTTCCTCTTTCTCTCATACACTTGTGATTTGCACTAAGCCTCTATAATAGCAAGTATGTTTCACCCTATTATAACTACCTCACCAAGCTTCTCTCTTCTAAACTTGGTGTTTTGGTAACACTGGTTCTTCCTCTTGGAACCTCTGAGCTTCCTCTTCTACTCTTCTAGGCTTCGACACTCTACCTACTTTCAAGAGCTTCACTTGCTCTTTCCTCAAACAACTCTACCCACATCCTCAGGTTGTGGAGTTGTCTCAACAACTTCAACAACTTCTACCCAACCTCAGCTAGAAGTTGTTCTTCATTCTCTTTTATGCAACCTTTGACACAATTATTACCACAAGTTTACTTCTCTTTCTCCTAGTACTCGTAATAAAATGTAGACGTTGTCCAATTGTCACCTATAACTAATAAGAACACTCTCTCAATAGATCTGCTTCTCCAAGAACTTTGCTTTCTTTGCTTCAAATTATGGCAAGATTCTTTCTACTAACAATCTTCTTAAGTTTCCTTCAAGTTTTCATTACAATTTTATGTAGTAACTAGACTTTAGGTGTTGGGTAACACCGATAATGAATCCAATCTTTAACTTAACCCAAGATTTCTTCTAGACTCAAATTTATCCCTTAGATTGTGCTTCAATAGACTTCATGCATCATACAAAAGATCTCTTCTCAATAGGTCTGCTACCAATGCCTACAAAATTCCTTTTAGTATCCCCTCTTCAAGTTTACTTAAAAAACAATTATATCCAGTTTTATTCCTTGGCTGTAATTTTCCTCACTTCATTACATCATACCAATAAACACTACAATCATTAGGCATCTAACCACTCCTACTACTGTTCTATTACGTTAGTAACCACAACCACATAATTTATCAACATCATAGTATACTCATTCCATATGCCTCTAGGCTAAAAAGTAGTACATTTTAACTCCCTTAGCTGATACAGAAGCAAATGATATATAGGAACTTACAATTTCACCAACTTAAGGTATTCAACAAACCCATTGATTGGAAGTGATCTAGATTCTCCTTCAACTTTGGCGTGTAATGTTATATCTTTAATGACTTCTATAATGATCTCCTTCATTGCCGGTGCCCTTTTTCCTTTTGTGGTGGCATTTATTCTTGCATCCTCTCACATGATATTTTCTTACCTTTGAGTCTGTTCACAAACCAATGATTCATGTTTTCCTTCCACAATCAGCTGCAATCCCTAATTTTCCTTGCTCCAGTAACTAACTGTTGGATTACGATTGAGAATTTTCTTCAACAACAACATTACTTGGATGGAGACTTCCTTCAACATCTTTCTGGGTAGTGGAAAAATCTCTGTAATAGAAACAATATCTACAAATTCAAGCAATAATATTTAACATCAAATTCTACTTTGGCAACCCTCCAAGCAGCAGTTCTTCTAGACAATGATCATTTACTTAGCTAGGCAATCTCTTGAGTGACAGAATTATTCTCCTTTACCAAATAATTGGAGTCTCCTTGGGGAGAAGCTACCAGTAATCTCTTTAATTTGGTTTAGAAACTCACTGATATTTTCCCTTGCTTGGGTGACCTCCTCAAT
Organism: Thuja plicata; assembly: GCA_018584345.1. Taxonomy (NCBI): domain Eukaryota; kingdom Viridiplantae; phylum Streptophyta; class Pinopsida; order Cupressales; family Cupressaceae; genus Thuja; species Thuja plicata. The sequence continues at coordinate 1,597,560 of MU223242.1, read as the reverse complement.
GACTGTCACTATGCAATTACCAAAAACTATAGCAGATCTACACTAACAATAAAATAAAACAATCTTAATCCATACCTTTGACTTTTGGTGGCTATATGTAGCTTACAAATCTCTCTTCAGCGAATTATTTTTTCACACAATGACTCCATCAATTGCAACAATTATTTCCAAGTGGATTTTAATCTTCAAAATACAAATATCTTGGCTGCGAACAGAAATTTCTTGATGTGAATCTCTATAAACAATAGCACAATCTACTAGAAAATTCTATGATCTTCTTGAAAGGACAAATTCAAACTATTTTTGTTTATTCTCAAATCAGAGGCTGCAATTTCCGTTCTTTTCTCCTTCAGAGGTGACATCAGCAACTTCCAACACTTCAATTTCCTTTTATTCTTATTGGTTGTTGGATCTTATAAGAAATCAAATCTTCAAGATGTCCTTTGGGCGCCAAAATATCCAAGAGGAAAATTTTTATGACGAATACACCTTTGGAGACAAATTCAGATCATCCTTTTCAAACTATTATGGCCAGCTCTTCAACCATTACTAACTGTAAGGACTGATCTTATGACAACTTGTGCCACATCGACAATATCCATAAAACAAAAGAGTCGATTCGATCAACTAAGTCAAATGTCAAGTGTACAAGTAGACAAAAACAAATGATTTTCCTTAAATTCAAAGAAAGAAAAATAAGGTTCGACCAAAAACTGTCGAATAGATTATGCGAAACATGAGTCAATAATAAACAAGAGTGTCGACCAACTGTCGAAAACACCCAATACATCACATCTCATAAAACATTAAAGACATTAACAGATTTTGACCAACTTGTCAAAGTAACAAATATAAAAGAGAGACTTCGACCAAACTTTCAAAGTGCTAAAAACACAAGAACTTAGCTTACAAGGAAACAACTCAATTTACAAGAGTCATTGACTATCTGACATAAGAGATAAAATATCAATACAATAGATCAATGATTGATATAAAGAACCATAACATGCTATACATGATGACCCTCCTGATAGGATCTCTAGAGACCTGTTACACACAAACATTGGGGCGAGAATATTGTGGGAGTGTGTTCCCACTCCACCACGAAGCAGTTATGCTTCCCCAGAATCTTTCCTGACATGAAAGATACCCAACCTAGCTAGAAATAATATAACAATGTAAAAACTGAATGAATTAATGGAATTGTGTGACAAGATACATCCATATTCAAAGTACAATAACCACATCATGTACTTCCAAAATCATTTCTAAACAAAACTGATTCCATTACACAAATATGGATAATGTTGTGTAAGATTTTTACTTTAATACATAGTAGAACATATTTCATGGGTGTATTCAACATACATAAATAACATAAGTAAAAATTTTCCCATTAACTATCAAATTATGTCAAGTTCAAAGTTTCACCAATATCTATTTGGTTCTGTAACATATAAAATGGAGATGTTGTTACCAAAATGTAAGGTGTTTGGATAGGGATAAGGTGGTTTGATTGTTAATTATTATTTGATTTGCTTAGAGTATGTTGATTTCCTTAACCCTACCTTAAATTTAATTTAATTATATTGATTGTGTATTGCAATTGTTATTAGGGAGAAGATAAGATGTTCCTCTTTTATTCCCAAATGCACAAATGGGAGATCCAAGTTGATCAACCCAAAGGAAGGGCTAATGCACAAATGAATCAACTATTTGGAAAGGAGAATAACAAGAAGGATATCTTAAATTATATTAATTATATGTATAGACATGATATATGAGAGTAATTGAAGAAATAGGAGAAATGTACTAACCTTAAAGAATTGTAGATCAAAAAATGCTATTTTCTGATGTCTGTAGACTATTTCTGGAAACACTGACAGATGATCCCAAACTGGAACGCAGAGATGAACAAAACCCAGAAATATTTCTCTGTTCCAATGTCATCTTATGAAAAAGGTCAACCTTGACCCACAAATATCAACCCTGACCCAGTAATGTTGACCCTGACCTGCACAGGTCTGACAGAGAATCTATTTGCGTCGTCCAAAAGAAAGCCGAAAAGGGTATCCAGATCTGGTCTCAAATCTGTTGTTCTGAACCTGTACCTAAAAGATAAAAAGGATTTTTTGTTGTGGGGGAGGGGTTTTCCTTATTCAAACCCTAATTTGGGAATTAATCTTGAAATCAATAAAGTACAGAATGCTAGCAAGTAGTAGAATTGAATCCAACAATGAGGCTATGATATTCAATAGATATGTAATTGTAATTCAAATGTAAGAAAATATGTAAGTATGGAAGCATGGGCTTTAGAAACCATAAACCTTCATGATTGTATGCTTGAAATCCACCTTGAAGAGAGGATGAAAGAGTATTGAAGATGCAAAAGGATCTTGAAGGAAGATCACACCACCATGATGGCTAGATCTAGGGTTTTGAATAATAAATCTTGAATGCTTGAACCAAATTCCTTCAAAGGCTTGAGAGCTTGAATCCTTGAT
>MU223242.1:1570350-1585205 GCA_018584345.1 Thuja plicata | reverse complement strand
AAACCCTTATAACCTTGTTTATCTACCATAGTGTATCCAGTAGTATACCTATCTTGCATAGCATCTATGGGAGATGATTGATTATGATGCTTATGAGAGAATGTTGTGTAAGGTGGAACAATGGTTTGAGGAGAAGTTTCTTTGGATTTCCCTTTATTATCACCATGGATAGGATAAGAAGGAGAAGGTAAATCTAGAAATTCTTGCACATCCTCATATTGTACCATAGTTTGGGCCTTAACAAAAGTATGAGAAGAACTAGGGATGGAAGATGGAAGAATAGGAGTGGGATTATTAGAAATGATTGGATTAAGAAGGTTAATATTAGGATAAGGAAGATTAGGAAGATTAGGTAATGGAGTATCATCTACCAAATTCTTCACATAATCTAAAAGATCAATAAGTCCATTACACAAATCCTTAATTAAAGTTTTGAAAGTAGGGAGACTAGTATTGGTCAATCTTAAAATAGCATAAGCAAGTGAAACATGAAGATTAACAAACATGATAAAATAGATAACACCCTCATAGACATCATAGGTACTATAAAGAGATGCTAAAAGAAACATAATGAGAAAAATAGCCATACACCAAAAGAATTTCATGATGAAAATGCAAGAAGTGTTTTTGTATTTATAGATGCAAATTGTAATCTAAGATGTAAATCTAACACCAAAGAGAAGGATTTGCCTATCGCGGGTTCACCAAAATGTAACATATAAAATGGAGATGTTGTTACCAAAATGTAAGGTGTTTGGACAGGGATAAGGTGGTTTGATTGTTAATTATTATTTGATTTGCTTAGAGTATGTTGATTTCCTTAACCCTACCTTACATTTAATTGAATTGTATTGATTATGTATTGCAATTATGATTAGGGAGAAGATAAGATGTTCCTCTTTTATTCCCAAATGCACAAATGGGAGATTCAAGTTGATCAACCCAAAGGAAGGGCTAATGCACAAATGAATCAACTATTTGGAAAGGAGAATAACAAGAAGGATATCTTAAATTCTGTTAATTATATGTATAGATATGATATATGACAATAATTGAAGAAATAGGAGAAATGTACTAACTTTAAATAATTGTAGATCAAAGAATGCTATTTTCTGAGGTCTGTAGACTGTTTCTGAAAAAACTGACAGATGATCCCAAAACAGAACGCAGAGAGGAACAAAACCCAAAAATATTTTTCCGTTCTGATGTTGTCTTATGAAAAAGGTCAACCTTGACCCACAAATGTCAACCCTGACCCAATAATGTCGACCCTAAACTGCACAGGTCCGACAGAGAATCTGTTCACGCCGTCCGAAAGAAAGCCGAAAAGGGTATCCAGATATGGTCTCAAATCTGTTGTTCTAAACCTGTACCTGCAAGAAAAAGAGGATTGTTTGTTGTCGGGGAGGGGTTTGCCTTAGTCAAACCCCAATTTATGAATTAACCTTGAAATCAATAAAGTACAGAATGCTAGCAAGTAGTAGAATTGAATCCAACAATGAAGCTATGATATTCAATAGATATGTAATTGTAATTCAAATGTAAGCAAATATGTAAGTATGGAAGCATGGGATTTAGAAACCATAAACCTTCATGATTGTATGCTTGAAATCCACCTTGAAGAGAGGATGAAAGAGTCTTGAAGATGCAAAAGGATCTTGAAGGAAGATCACACCACCATGATGGCTAGATCTAGGGTTTTGAATAATAAATCTTGAATGCTTGAACCAAATTCCTTCAAAGGCTTGAGAGCTTGAATCCTTGATCTTCAATGGAGAACTTGAATGCTTGAGAGGGAGACTTGAACACCTTGAGAGCTTGGAAATATGTAGAACAATGGATGCTTGAACCTTTTGCTTCTTGACAAAATCTTGATTAGAGCTTTTTGCACTTAGAAGACTTAGAGAAAATGAGGGAGAGAGGTTTCCTTTTATATAAAATTAGGGAAAAATCTTCTAAGGAGACCGACATAGGATAATTAAATTCTAATTAGACCCATGCCCTTAGAAGAGGACCTATATTAAATATAATTTAGGAATCAACGCTTCAAAACCCGAAATAGCTGACCCGGAAGCGGGAAAACTAAATTTTGGATGACCCCCAGCAGCCGACAAGCTTCCAATTTTGAAAGGGGGACCCTAGTCAGGGTCGAGGTTGACCCTGACCCAGGGGGGCAGAACCCCTGGAAAATATGCCAGGTGGGGTAGAAGGTGCCCGAAGAGGCCCAATTAGGGTCCTAAACAGGCACAAAAGCAGAGGATGATGCAGAAACGAGAGGATGATATGATGGAGGTCAAAAACATCCCCTAAGGAGGGCTAAATGTTCTTAACATGGAAGTGCTTCCATTTTAAGACGATACAGGTTCAAATGGTAAGTATAACTTGGTTTTATACTAGTTCATAGAGAAAACTAAAGAATGCATACATAGCTAAAAATGTATACTTCACTTCAAGGTATTCATGGAAATTCAACATATTCAGGAAATATAAACATATATCAAATGAATAACATGCACAACATGTTTATAAGTCTAAGAAATTTTCAAGTCTATGCTTCCCTCTCATTTCTATTCATAAATATTTGACTTTCATCTCTTTTATTTAAAAAGTAGGAGTAACACAACTTTACCCCAAACACTAAACAAACTCAAGAACAATGTTCTGTCCATTCCAACACATACTCAATAAGCCTAAGTGAACATAAATATCTTCAATCATGCCATAAATAAGAGAAACCTTGGGAGGTGCTAATGATAATTGTGTTTGCTAATTCCAAAACATTTTAAAATTCTTTAAGATCACCATGCTACAATACCATAAAAACCTAAAGATTCTTCCTTTCGATGATAATATTTAATCCCTGATTCTCCAAGGTTTCATATCATTCTTAGAAGGATTACATCCTCACATAACATCAAATTTTTATAATTTGGTTGATTTACTTCAATAAGATACCTCAACGGTCCATGATTCTACTCATAGCAACTTGTATCTAGTTTACTATTTCTTTCTCACTATCAAGTCACATGCCAACAAAATAATAATCCAATACTGTCCACTTTTAAACTAACTGATTTCACAACATGCTTAATCTATTCTTCTATAGGACTAACAATGAACAATATTTTGTTTTCTAACCTTTCCTTTATGCATGTCTAATATATATAAAAAATTGAAAGTATTTGTTTTTCTAATAAAGTCCTTTGTCTAACGTCAAAAGGTGAATAATTATATATATACACTTATCAGAGATATTTGGTTCCAAATTTGAAGAAATTTTACTTCTGTAGTAAAAAAAAAATGCAGATATATGGTTATTTCAACATAACCTTATAAATGATAAAACATATTCCTATAAAGGTTAAAACATTTTCAGAGTGCTACCCCATGCTTATTGTATTAATCAAATCCTAAATACTACTATAAAATAGAAAAATAACATATACTACAGGGATTAGCGAATGCATCAGCATTAAGAGAAAATAAAAAAGAAACCCAAAGCTTACAGTGTTTAAAAGACATTTCCTTTTTTATTTCTTAGAACTAGTTCAATAGTCTTTGTTTTCAAAACAACAGTTTGGAAAGACAAAGGAAAATAAATAAATAACAGAAAATAAAAATGGAACCCGGTTTCTTGTTTAATGTCTACCCTTTACTTCATGCGTGGATCCTTCATGTACCTCCCCTACTGTGCTTTTCTTTTCTTACATGCAATGACTTTCAAATTTGCTCCTCTTTTGCTATGGCCCACAAATTTTTTTATCCTCCCTCATTATTATTTTTTTGCACCTTAATCAATTTAGGCTTCAAACTATTTTGTTGGGTATGTGTCAGTGACATCGATTTGTTCTCCCCAGACCTTTCTCTCCAATGTAACCTCCCTGTCTTTTGCCCTTTTTGGTGGATCGTCCAACATTTCAAAGAGATTCAATGTTTTGAGATGTGAAGCCCTTCTCATTGTTGAATGTACCAAGAGAGTAGCAGGGGCACCCACACCACACACGTCTCTTCTTGTAACCACAGATTCCAACAACAGTTCAACATCAACTTCATACTCATTGTCTTCTGCATTTTGTATGAGCTCTATGAGAAATGGACATCCTTAGTGTAGAGTTTTGCTATGAGATGTCTAACAACATGATGAAGATCTTTTGTAAGGGGGTTTTTTCTTCTTATCTCTTCAATATGCTCTTCAGGAGTCAGTGTCACCATAGCTAAGTGCGGAATTCAAACTCCTTATGCACGTTCAGTAAGCAAATCATATTTCAGCTCTCTCTTGATTCTATCATTCCTCTCAAGTGTAATACCAAGTCTCCTCCCTCAAATTGTTTACTCCCCGCCTTTTAAATCATTAATCCTGATCCACATATTGCGTCATCCAAAATATCGCCACCACAAAAATTGAAGGACAGGTCAAAATAAAAATTATGTTAGAACTTCATTTCCAGAGCAAATGTAGCACTGAACTTTTCCCCAAGGCTTCGTCCTCCCTCTTTCTCTCCAACTATCATCCACCACTCTCTCTCTAGCTGTCGTCCAATTAATTTAAAACTCCAACTCATAATCAGTCGAAATCATCAACGAACTATGGAAAAGGGGTTGTGACACAAACCCAGTACCTTTAACCGGCGCTAATACCAAAATGATGAAAATAAAAACCACAATCTTGTAGCACTCTTATTGATATCAAAATGGTGCAATATATCACAAAAAGAAAACTACATAGCTCCCAAACCATGCTCACAGCAAAGGGTTTTATACAGATTGAAATCAGAAAAAAAAAAAGAACGATGTTATCTTTCACACAGCAAACTTACATTCCAGAAACTATAGTCACTCTTCTCTACTCTATCTCTTTAACCTTAACATTTTTTACTTAGGGTTCGATGAAGATTAATAAAATAACAATTTTGTGAGCTTTATTTATGAACGCTTTTACAATATGAGTATTCAACAATATTGAATTGATTATTTTATTCTGATTTTTTATGAAAATTTAGAGCTTGTTAGATCTAAATTTTAATGTTGATCTTATTTCTAGACTAAGGTTGATGAATATTTTTATCAAAATAGTACTCACACTCGGACAATTTAGTATCAACAATATATAAGAAGTAATTTTTTTTTAGTTCAATAATGAGCCAAAGCCGATTTGACGAGCTCTTTCTAGCTGTATTTATGAAGCCTGTTACAATTTAATATTTCAGCAGCTCACACAAAATTAGTACATATCCTACTCTCCAATGAGATTTGAACTTGTACAAATTCTTGACCACTAGACCAACTCAGACATGCTTTTTAATCAAACTGGTTCCCTAATCTTCCTACAATTTTAATCGTATTTAACAGATATGACTAGATACGGTGGAACTGCCGTGAAGTGGAGATTTGTGGGCGTCAGTAGATGGACGTCATGAAGAGTCGTCAGTAATGCCCATCGGTCTTATTCAGATCACGTGATCGGCCCATTTCTCATAAATATGGTTCATGTACTCAGAATAACACGCCAGCATTCATTATAACTCGTGAAAGATGCATAGCCCTGCATCCTTTGTTTTCTCTCGCTCCATTCTCATGCCTTGTTTTTATCTCATATCGTTTTAATATTTTATTTATATATTTTTGCTCAAACTGTTTTCACCCTGCATCAACTTAATCACTAAAATGAATCATCACTTAATCTTACCATTTCATTCATGTGTTATTCATTGCTTTTATTGTTAGAAAATTATATTTGTTAGAGAGGTCTTTTGGGTCAATTGTTGAGATGCACACAGTTTTATATGATGCACTCAACAAAATTTTATATCGATAGGTGGAAGGTTTAGATTCTTAGCATATAGTTACATATCATTATCTTTTGCCAAGAGTTTACAAGTCAGATTAGTTGATTCTTAGTACATAGTTGTATCATTAATTTTTTGGCAAGAGTTTAAAAGTCGGATTAGTTAAATCAATTAGTTTTCATATAGCAATTTTGTGTTTGTATTATAAAGGCCACATTTTTATATTTTTTTTAAGGGGGAGGGGGGGGTTGTTTGTTATGAATTAGTATACATTTGAATGTTTAGAATAACATTTTTTTGTATATGTAATAAATATTAAGTTGTTGAATAATAATTTAATATAATTATAAGTGTGAAATTGTGTATAAGTCAAGAATATAACACAACTCAATTTACTTAGATATTTATGAGTGGAAGTAGGAGAGAGAAAATAAATGTGGTGAAACAATCTACCTAGATTTAGTGTGAGGAGTTAATGAAGTCATTATAAGAGCTAGCTAAGTCTATTGCCATAAAAAATTCAGGTCAACAGGTGGTGGCACAAATATTCACAAAAGAAATGGAAGTGCTACTGAGCAAGCCAAAGGAGTCGAGAGTCCAACTCTTTGGATTGGTTAATGCAATGGAGCGACTAAAGAAGGCTCTAGCTTGCGTATCTTTATGGGATATCTTGGTAACCCAAACATCTTATCTACTTCTAACTTGGGGGCCTCAACCATATACTAATTTAGTAATTACAAAGTGTAGTACTGATCAGTGTGCAAACCGTGGTAGTTCTAGAGACTCCTTCACAACTAACCTTCACAAGTCCCCCAATTCCTCACTGCACTCCGACTTGTCCTCAGCAAGCCAATTCTCCAAAAAATTCTTTTTATTCTGATTTACAACTAACCGTGATAGTGCAAGAGACTCAAATGCATTTAATTTTCCTTTCGTTAATATATTACCAAAATACTGGAGAAGAGCTGGTGTTTTCCCTGCTTGTACTGGAACAATCTGCAATAACATTGGCAGTTTCTTTAATATTAATTCTAAGGAGTATGATATTTTTAAATATTCATCCCTTGCTATTTATTGGAGCTACTTCCGGTAGGATATAACTTTGATGAAATCCAAAACTACCTGGAACTTTGTTACAGTGTCTGGCGTACGAAGAATGCCTTGAGAAAATTCTGCAGCAAGTTCTACTGCTTCTTTACGCTTCATCTGAGAAAACAACTCTTGGAACCCCTGGACAACCTACATAGCAAACACAAATATTCAATTACAACATCTATTTCTTCAAGTTGCAAGAACATAATGATACCAATTTATATTATTAGTTACAATCTTAAAAATGTACTTTTTAATTCCTAATACTAACAAAAAAGTAGACATTCAATTTGTCAGATAATACAATCTTCCGCTTATTATTTGAATTTACAATAGTCAGGAGTCAATTAGGTTCAATCATGCATGAATTCCATTTAGTTACTAAAAAAAAAAAGCAAAAAAGCAACACAAAATGCTAAAACAAAAAGTGCCAGGAAACTTTTCATTGAAAATCCCCCTCAATTTCCTATTTGAGGTCTCAGTAAAAATGCCCAACTTCATACACATCTTAAATACTACTAGAATAAATTTCAAGTGAATGAACATGTAAGAGTTCTCAAGAATATTTATAATTTGTTATTACTGTTGGTTGCAATAGTAGAAAATTATTTTGGGAGTTGATTCTCATGTTTGTCAATGCATACATTTTAGATATGCACTAAAATATGTAAAATCATGGTTATCGACACTTACCAGATTTTCATCCTCGGGAGGGTTTCCCCTTTTAGCAAGATTCACAGCAAGCTCAAGGTTGTTGAGCTAGAGAAATGTAACATGCACATTTGTTAATACATGGAAAGCAAGCTTCAGTCAAATACATATTTCAAAAAACCACTTGTCTGCTAACAAAAAGCACAATTATATCTTCATTGACAATTGCAAGAAAAACTTGCATCCTCCGATTGACAACAAAGAACCCACCAACTGCGGTTGCTTCAGATATTAAAAAGATTGGATCATGACTGATTTGGTTCCTATAAAATGTTGTTGTTGTTGTTTCCAAATCATAAAAAAATAGAATTTGTAGCTTTGTAATGACATATATTAGACTATACTTGTGTGATATTTGTTAATATCAAAGAATTGCATTAGGAGGCCAATATCTCAAATGTCCCTACCAATTGAGAAACAATCCTTTGGCATGAATTCTATTTCCCTAGCTAATCAATTAAGAAATGTAGTAAGTGCTCCTTTGAAATTTTTCTATGACATCTTACATCATTTTATGTAATTGTTTGCATAAATAAGCCCTAAATGAGTTTAAAAGATGATAAGTTAGGATCCTTTGTATTTGTCATCGTTAATAGTGTCATGTTACTATAGATACCAAATTTTGAAACTCCAAAAGGATTAGAACCAGTTAGCTTGGATGTGAACCATATGTATACGTACATTCCAAAACTAACCATGATTTACAATGTCAAGAACGCATAAAGAGGGAAGTTAAAAAATTTAGTTAACTATTTGGTTTAAAAGAAATACGAAGTTTAAATACTTAATGATAAAATATTAAATGACTGATTTCTTCAATTAAAGCCAAGACATACAAAACAAATATTTAAAATAATTTGGAGAGTTAAGAATTCTATACAAGCTAAAAGCATGTATAAGGGAGGAAAATACAACATTTGTCCCTCCAAGAAGAGGCCTCATGTCAAACTTGGCATTTTTTTGCAGTTACCTCTCAACTGACTTTGTTAATATGAGCAACATCTGATGAAACAAAAATGAAAAGAAGTTAAGGTAGAAGCGACATACAAGGCTGAAATAGAAAATAGATATAGAAAGTGTTTGCATTAATCTTGCACAAAAGAGAATAGGAAACAATCATTACCTGGCCATAAATAAGTTCAAGTTGCGCCCTCAAAGATTGAAATGGCTCTTCTGTACAACTTATGAAAACAAGATATATTAGACCCTTCACTAATGAAAACAATACATTATTCACAAGTCTTTAAAAAATTTAAAGAAAATTTAATATAATCTGAAAGGATATACTTGGTATTACTGTGAGGAATTGGAGTACAATATACACAACATGATAATTCATATGAATTTGTGTGTATCTAAAAGTTCAAAGTTGCACATCCATTTATGCAATATAGATGAGGTAAGGAAAAGCTATAATAATTTTAAAAGGCCAAATTATATAAGTTGAAGGCAATTTGATAATATCAATATCATGGTATTTTCTATTGGAGTTGATGAAAAATCAACCCTATAGATCCCAAGAATCACCTGCGTGCAAACCTATCATAGAATGAGAGAAGCAAAAAAGCTATGGAGGCCAAAAATAATAGATCGATGAAAGAGGAAACATATTGTGCAAACAATGGAGAAAAAAATCTCAATACAATTACATCCTCAATTGATTAATTAATTACAAAGAGATCAAACCTTGTAAAGGTGATCAAAATCCTAAAAACAAAAAACCTAGGTTGCATGATAATAATTAATAAAAGAATTAATTATTATATGCCTAAAGTTTAGCTTAAGTAAACTATAGATAATAAGTGACTTAATAATTAAATCAAAATGATTTAATTAATAGGTGAAATAAATTATTACTCTAACACCCCCCTTATGATAAACTTAGGGAGTAGATAAAACCTAGAAACAACTACTAAAAATAGGAACTGGGTCCCGGCAACATGGCCTGGTCAGGTACCCAAGTAAAAAAAATCCTTGTAAAGAGGAGAAAAGGAGAAAACCCAGTGGGAAAAATCCCTCTCTGAAAAGAGATGAAGCCTAGTGAAGGACTAAAGAATCCTCACAACTAGAGAATGTCCCAGAAAATAGGAACTAAGGATGAACATGAAGAACACCATTGAAGCATGAAGCTGTAAACACTATCGAAGAATATCTGCTGGAACCTCCACTGTAATAGAAACTAATAAAATTTAGCCTAATTTTTGATGCGCAGTGGTCCCTTTTGCGACTCAAAAATGTAAAATATTCGACCAATGTAGTCGTCAAACTTTTTGTGTCAAACCATTCGACCACTAACATATTGGTCAGCATATTGACGATCCAATGCTTGAAAAAAAGGGTTGTGTAGTCAAGAATTGTAAGTGCCTTGCACGAACAACCCATTTTACCAATGGTCAAACTTACGACCAATGTACAACGTGAATAATTGAAAAAATAATGGCAATTCTATATAAGCGACATCGTAATCATCGAAAAACAATGGGGTGTTGGTCGGTATACCGATGACTATGTTGGAAATATTGTTTCAAAAGCTACAATAGAAACAATTATTGTTTTGTCATTGATGTCAAACCTTAAGTGGTGAGACTATTGCTATCTGTTTGAGTACCATATCTATTGATTGATGGAGGAGATTTAACAAGAAGACCAAGAAGAATGGTTGAGTTATGAGGAATTACAAAGGGTACTTTATCAGTTGGCACATTGGAAAAGTGATATGTTGTTTATCTTTCACTGACAGTTTACTGAGAACAGTTTATGTTGAGCAAGTTTTTGTTTTGGCCGAGCACCAATGTGTGCCGAGTTTATTTACCTGTATGTGTCGGGCATCAATAAATTGCCGAGCAAGTTTTGTGTCAGCTGAGCAACAATATTTTGATGATTGATGAGATTTAAGATCTCTGGCCGACATAGTTGATTTTATTGGGATATGTAAAGTTAATTAAAGGATAAGCACGTTTGATCTACACTATGTAAATGCACGGGTAACCGTAATTAATGCATGGATCAAAGATTTAATTGGTGATTGTATTGGAGAAATAAATTAAATGTAATGATGGAAAGATCCATTGGATCTGACCTAACCTAACATCTACGATCTTGATTAAGCGGCAAAAGATGTATTTGACCTAGATGGAGAGGTATCTGATAACCTCAAGGGGTTATTCATGAGCAGAGTGAAGATTGTTGTGTATGTAGAGTATGCAAGAGGATTGCATGGTTAATTGAATGATTAGAAAGATCTAAGCAAAGAAGGTTGAGAAAAGAAGTAGAGAGAGCTTGCTTGATGAATTCCCAAGCAAATTTGGAGTTTGAGATGAGAATGGAGGCCACTCAGTGAATTAGCATTAGAGCTAAATTGGATCTGGATTGCAAAGTAAGTTGTATAAATCAGATCAAACTTGCTGATTACTTTCTAACCATTGTATCAGTTGAAATCCTTTAACCAGGTTGACCTAACAGTCATTGTATAAATATTTTGAGCAAGGTGACATTCAAATTGGAATGTTCTAAGTCCTCTAACAAGGCCACTCCTGTCAGGGTGTTTAAATCCTTTAACCAGGTCACATTTGGAAATGTGTTTTGTAACCTTTAACAGGGTTGGCTCTTAACAGGGCATCACTTCAGAAGAGTGAAAACTTGACAGCATGTTATTGGTGGTTTTTCCCAAATTAGGTTTCCACATTAAATACTGGTGTCAACTTGTGTGAATGTGTATATTGTGTTTTACTGTTAAGTTTATGCAAGCTTATTTCATCTGAACAGTAAACTGCATATTTATATTGTTGACTTATGCTATCACTATCGAGCAGATATGAGTTGTTTAATTTGGTATAAAGTTTTAATGGGCACATCTAGACCTGTGGATAACTAATTCACCCCCCCTCTCAGTTATTCCAAATTCATTCTAACAATTGGTATCAGAGCTTTGGTCTCTTGAAAAAGTTTAAAGGTACCTGGAGAAAAAAGATCAAGATGTATAAAAGGGAGGTACCGAAGTTGAACAAGGACAACTTTCCAGCATGGCAAAGTTTGATGAAATTTCATTTGGCTGGTTTTGGTGATTCTGCTAAACGTCTTGTTGATCAAGAATATGTAGCCCCTGAAGGAGCTCTCAATGTTGCACAGTTAAGAGAAAAGCAAGAACCTAATCAAGCAATGTTGGAGATTGCATCATCCCTGAACTATCATGAGTTCAAAGACATAAAGGACTGTACAAGCGCAAAGCAAATGTGGGATACTCTTGAAACCATCTATGGAGGTGACACAAATGTGTTAAGAGCCAAATCTAAAAGCTTGAGAGGTAAGTTTGATGAAATGAAAATGCAAGAAGGAGAAAATATAGTTTCATATTATGGTAGGATAAAGGAAATTGTAAATGCTATTAGAGGAGCTAAAGGAACCATTGATGATAACACTATCATGAGCAAGGTACTGAGAACACTTCTTCCTATTTATGCTATTAGAGTATTTGAAATTCAAGAATTGAGATGTACTCCTAACAACAATTTGACTTTGGAAATTTTAGTAGGCAAACTTACTGCATTTGAGATGTCAAATTTTGATAACTATACCCCACAAGCAATTGAATCTGCATTCAAGTCCCAGATGGTCCTCAACAAATCAAACAAAGGAATGAAATGTGTGGACAGTGACAGCGACACTTCTGATGATGATCTAGAAGAACTTGAGGCACTTATGGCAATAAGACTATCAAGAGGAAAAGGAAAATTCAAAGGTAAACTTCCTATTATTTGTTTTTCATGTAACAAAGTTGGTCATATTGCTGCAAGATTTTCTGATAAGAATGACAAAGATGAGAGAAGAGACAATAAGTATAAAGACAGAAAGGATGACTGAGAATTTAGGAAGTACAATGATACTAACAAATCTGATAAAAATGATATAGAAGTTGTGTATGTTGCAATGAAAGATGATCCTGACGATGATGATGAGAAAACTACACTAATTTCTTATAAGAGTAGAGGTGATCATTGGATTATTGACAGTGGTTGTTCACATCACATGACCGGTGATAAAGACAAATTTGAAACCTTAGATCAGTGTAAAGGTGGTTATGTTAAATTTGGAAATGATACACATGTTGTGTTAAAGGGAAAGGATCAATTCAATTGACTGGAAAAATCAGATGTGATGATGTATATTGGGTTGATAATCTTACGTATAACCTATTGAGTGTTTCACAGCTCAATACTTCTAGTTATAGAGTTGAATTCCATCATAGGAAAGCAAAGATCTATGATGCCAATGGAGAATTAGTTGGAGGTGGTGAGCAAACAAAAGGTAACTTGTTCTATCTAGATTTAGCTGATGAGACATGCTTGTTTGCACAATATAATGATGTTTGGTTATGGCGTAAAAGATTGTGTCATGTAAAATTTGATAACTTGGTAAGCATAAGAAAATTGAAAAAGGTCAGAGGGATGCCTAAATTAAAGAAGCCTAAAAATGCTATGTGCAAGCAATGTCAATTAAGAAAGATGACTGAATCTAGTTTTAAGAGAAAAACTCATACTTCTAAGAATATTCTAGAACTGGTTCATACTGACCTTTGTGGACCTATTGGTGAGAAAATTTACTGTGGAGACAAATATTTTATCTTATTTGTTGATGATTACTCTAGAATGATGACTGTTATGTTTCTTAAGGAAAAATCTAATGCATTCCAGTTGTTTAAGTGGTACTTGGAAAAAGTTGAAAAGGAGACAGGTAAGAGTCTGAAATGTTTGAGATCTGACAGAGGAGGCGAGTTTGTTTCTAATGAGTTTAACAAGTTTTGCAATGACAGAAGGATAAAAAGATAGATGTCCGCAGCTAGGACACCACCACATAATGGTATAGCTGAAAGAAGAAATAGATCTATCATGGATTGTGCCAGAACACTAATGATGGAGAAAAATGTTGCACAGAAATATTGGAGAGAAGCTATAAGTACAATAGTTTATACCCTGAATAGAGTACAAGTCAAGAAAGGTACAAATACTACACCTTATGAGCTATGGTATGGATATGCACCTAGTGTAAGCTACTTTAAAGTTTTTGGAAGTAGATGTTTCATACTGAATGATAACAGAAATGGAAAACTTGATGCTAAAGGTGAGGAAGGCATATTTCTTGGATATTCAACTAAGAGTAAGGCATATAAGTGTTTGAATTCTAACACTAACAAAATTGTGGAAAGTGCAAATGTTAGAATTGATGAATATGGAAAAAGAAATGAAGAAGAAAGCATGACTAAGACTGAGAGTTACAAATCATTCATTTATCTTGATGAGGTAGATTCTAACGAATTACCTGAAACTGAAACTGAAGTTGTCGAGCAACAGTCTGTACCTGCCGAGTCATAGAACAAAATTGTCGGGCAATAGGAGGTGACTACCAAGCTATCTGATGGAGATGTTGAGTCACAGTTTCAACCTGAATTAAACTTGAATGATCAATCTGAAGCACATAAAGAACCTACTTTGGCAAAATATGTAAGAAGGAACCATAAACCTGATCAAATCATAGGAGAAAAAGATTATGCACTCATGAAAAGAGGCAAATTAAGAGAAGACACCTGCTTATTGTGTGATTTTGAGCCTAAAACAGTAAAAGATGCTTTAGACAATGAAGACTGGATTCAAGCCATGAACGAAGAAATTGAACAGATTGAAAAGAATAATACTTGGACACTTGTACCTAGGCCGATTGATAAAAATGTAATTGGTACTAAGTGGGTATTCAGAAATAAGTTGAATGATCATGGATAGGAAACAAGAAACAAAGCTAGATTGGTATGCAAGGGTTATGAACAAGAGGAAGGACTTGACTATGGAGAAACATTCACCCCAATTGCAAGATTGGAAGGTGTCAGAACCTTACTTGCATATGCAACCTATAAAGGATTTAAGGTCTATCAAATGGATGTGAAGTTAGCATTTCTAAATGGAATATTAGAAGAGGAAGTCTACATTAAACAAGCTGATGGATTTGTAGACCCAAGTAGAAGGAATATGGTTTGCAAGCTACACAACGCACTATATGGACTGAAGCAAGCACCCAGAGCATGGTATGAAAGATTGCAGAACTATCTGATGAAGATTGGATTTGCAAGAACCAATGACAACATCAATCTATATTTGAAGACAGAGAAAAGTAAAGGTACTTTATTAGCTGAAATTTTTGTTGATGACATTATATTTTGTGGACAAGATATGTTATGCCAAGCATTTGCAAAGGAGATGCAAACTGAATTTGAGATGT
>MU223242.1:1542973-1559497 GCA_018584345.1 Thuja plicata | reverse complement strand
ATACTTGTGTCAACTTGTGTGAATGCTTATGGTTTGTTTTACTGTTATGTTTCTACAAGCTAATTTCAATTGACAGTAAACTGCATGATTAAAGTTGTTGACTTATGCTACTGCTGCCGAGTAGATCAGAAATAAAGAAAGTTTTTTATTTGCTACATCTAGACCTGAGGATAACTGATTCACCCCTCCCCTCTTAGTTATTCTAAATTCATTGTAACACTTAGTGCCATTCATTAGGATCTTCATTGACATCAAGTCAAGAGAATAAAATTATAGTATGGTGAATTCACATTACTGCCTACACTATTGGATTAAATCAAGTAATCTCATATGAGTGTTGATCAATCACTCATTTGTTCCTTTGAATGGAAGCATCTTCATGCATTAGGAATGTAATGAATTGGGTAAAGTTGTCTCTTGGAATACTCTCAGAATATAACTATTAATGTTGCATCCATTAAAAATCTATAATACTCATAATGGTGAATGTTGTATGGCATCGATAGCCAATTTACTAACATGCATAATTGAATTTGAATTTAGATTTTGTTCCATCTAACCTTGGATAGAATATAACCAAAGGATTAATATATTATTCTGAATTATAAATGGAACCTAATGTTATTGTGAGGAGGGACCCTCGTTTATTTGTTTTGATATTTTGGGAATTAAGAATAGACATGAGCTAGTATTCTCCTTGAGTGTGCATTCTATAAATAGATATGAACTCATTAAGAAAAGGTATATCTGTTACTATAAACTTGATCTTGAGAGAGATTAGAATTGTCCAAGACTTTTAATTTTTTTCAGCCATGGTGCATCTAAAATAGGTTGGAAGGAATAAATCATGGATCAGGATATATAGCCTAACTATTAATTGAAGTTTGAAGGTATCCAAAAGAATGTTTTTTCTTAAATCGAGTATAAGGAGTCTAATGGACCTATCCCTTAATCTAAGTACATACAAACATGCTGAATAGGGGCACCCTAGTGGTTCAAGAATGTAAACATATTATTCCTAGTCAAGAAGACATTGTGAATGGCCATTTTAGGACAACAAGACCTTAAAGTTGGAAAAGACCAAATGAAGAATGGAAATCCATATCATGTATAATGATCCTTTCATTAATGTGAAATTTATATTTTTGTTTAAAATATGTGAATTCTTATGAATCTATAATTCTAATATGAATCAATATATCATTGGAAATCATGCCTTTCTGATAGGAATCTATGGACATCTTCATGAATTTGGACTTTTGCTACAAATCCATGTACCTTATGAATCGACATAAAGAATTTAACCAATCTTAGAAATTTGTGGTGGTTATATCTCTAAATCTTCTATCAGTATGATTTGAAATCATAAATGAAACTTTACATAGTAAAAGGAAGTGTAAAAATTTTTGGTCTACAAACATGTTTCAATGTAGTAGGTAGTTTTGAATATAGCAGCATCCATTTTTGATGAACTAAACATATTGTGTTGTACTGCATTTTCTGGTGTACTGCATATTGTGTTGTATTGCATTTTAATGATCTATCATTAGGATGAGTAAACAAGAGTAGGAAAATGATATTTTCATCAATGAATATAAACAATCCCATGAAAATTATGATTTTTTGCATAGTGTATGCAGGGAAGAAGGGATCTCTATTTCTTGAGTCTGGTTCAGGCTTATAAGTTACAGATAAACATCTTCCACTAAAAGGTTAAAGTAAAGAAGTGCAAGATAATCTTGGCAATAAGATTAAAATTTGACATGCTAACAAAAACCATTTCATTCTGCCTCTCTCCAAATGATATAGAGTAGTTTCTACAAAAAAAAGAATAAATTTAACTCATACATTGTCCATCATTGGTAAATATTCACTCACAGGCTGGTACAATATACCATTGTTTCTCTATCAGAAAAAGAAAAAGAATTGGGATGAATAATGACTTCCTAAAATAATTTTAGCTTGATGTTACTTATTATAGAATCTATTGGCTAATTCATTGACATTTAATAAAGATCCAACATCTGGTATCATATCTCCATTAGTTCATTAGAAATATCACAGTTTATTTTCTTCTTTATACTTGACGAAATCCCTTTCACTCCACAAAATGCATCATGTTGCACTCACCATTTTGTCAATTGCCTTGCCATTAGCTTGGAACCTTTTGAACTTGGTTTCATCCCCTTAATGTCCATTCCATGGCTACCAACATAGTATAGTTATTCCTACTTGATGAATTTAATGACTTGGGAAAATAGTTAAACAAATGCATCATACGGTTAGGAAACCATTGTACAATTACATTTGAAAATTGTCAAAAGTACTTCTGCAATCTATTACTCCTTAATAAGTTTATGCCACTTGGGCTATTTTCACATAATCTTTCATAATAGAGGGAAGGGAAACTCTATAGATCTAACTAAATAAGACATCCAAGAACAAGACAAGACAACACAAGCATGAAAAAGAAAATCAATCCACACCTTTTCGAGGCACCTTCCACTAATTATACCAGTTGGAAATTTTTTTTCCACACTTTTAACTACATCACACATCTAAATATGACAAAAAATGTTATATCAAAGGAGAGAAGCTGAAAATAGACCCTATTTAGCATCAAGCTAAATATATGATCCATTAATGTAACTGTTGAAACATATTATTATTATTTAGTTACTCATGAAAGCCTTATCAGGATCATCAACAATTGGGGACAGAGTGCCATCATAGTTTAGGAACACTACAATTTGTTTCCCTTTTGATTCAGATATCATCTCAGTGGAGCTACCAAGTGCCAAAGGGATGTGCACTTTCATTTATATATCAGATACAAAGAAAGGAAGTATGATTTGGAAGGACAAAAATCAATGAAAATGATGATTGCAATGTAATTTCCTATCTTAATTATTGATCATTCATTTGTCTCTTTATGATATCAATTGGAGTTACTCTTAAGCCTATTGGAACCTAAGGTACAATGAATCTACTTCATTTTAAGATAGGTCTGAGGGTCTTCCATGAAGGATGAAGGAAGATTGAGTGAGATATTTCAAAACAATCTTAAAACCCTCCATTTCAAGGGTTATACTTGGTGTCATAGAACAGACTAAGAGTAAATCTATCAAAGTAGGGTCGACCATAACAAAACATATATCAAAGATAAAACAAATTTTCTGCAAAGGTAATTATGAAACTTTGGTTATGATCATTCTTAAATAAACCCAATGCTAATGAAATTCCAATATTAGTGATAGTGTCTTGCAAGTAGTCATACATATCACAATGAGTACAAATATCTCATCAATAACAAAGAAAAGGACAATCACGGTTAAAAATTTAGAATTAAAGCATGCAATGAAAAATCATTAGTATTGAAAAAAATCATTAGCATGTGCATTGATAATGAACAATTTATCTCATGTGTCAAGAAACATAGGTGATATATTACAAAAGATCAATATATACTCTACAGGATCACCTAGAGTGCCACAGTTTCAGAGTACAAGTATAAATAGCTTTAAATAAACATTTATCAAGAAACCATTAATATACAAGGACTTTTATAAACATAAGAGATCTCAGCCTGCATATGACAGAGGAAACCATATATTTATACAAGGCCTTGAATTTCTTTTCTGCACCAAGAAGTCATAATATACGATGCCACAAATAATGTAATGTATGGTTTTCATTGTTTTTGTACTAGTCCATGAATCTACACCAGTTTTAGAAGATATTTAGATTGGCCTATGATAGTTGAGGAAAATATATACAAAAGGGTTTGAAAGGGGAAGCCGTGCCTAATCAAAATCAGGGAAAACTATCATGTACGGCCATTTTCTAAAGATTTCTTAGGATCTTAAGGCAATGTGTGCATAAATATGAAGGTTTCAATGTTCAGGCCATTACCACAAATGGAAGTATATAGGTTCTAAAATGATCTCTAATTGCATCCCTTGATCTATCATCATAATAAGAAAATAAGAGAAGAGAAATTATAGACCATAGAATGTAATCTAAAACAGTGATTTAAAAAATGTTAACATAAATTTAATTTGAAAGTGTTAAGAAAAAAATTACACTAGTGAAATCATGTAAAATTCCTTAACTATCACCTTGTCAGAGATGTTAAAGTAGGATCTCTCAACCGCATTAAAGTATATAAGAAAAACTTGTTGGCCTATCACCTGTAATAACATCAATGAAAAGGAAATAAATAGTCGATGACATTTTTTATGTTGATGGTTAAAGTTAGTTTGTGGAGGTTATTGGAGAAAAAAGACACTCTAGTGTGAAAAGAAGTCAGTAAAGTGTTTTGTGGTTCTGAACATGAAAATAGGGTCTATTATAACAAACCAAGATAGAATGGAGTCGTAATTAGGGTCTCATCAAATTCAAACCCAAATTTGAAAAAAAATATATCAAGATTCACCCCATAGAAGGGAAAGGAAAATTATACCCAAACTCTTGGCAAGTTCATTTTGGGAAGAAGAGAGAGAGAGAGAGAGAGAGAGAGAGAGAGAGAGAGAGAGAGAGAGAGAGAGAGAGAGAGAGAGAGAGAGAGAGAGAGAGAGAGAGAGAGAGAGAGATATATANGAGAGAGAGAGAGAGAGAGAGAGAGAGAGAGAGAGAGAGAGAGAGAGAGAAATTTATAGTAGAATGAGAAATTTACAGTATTATGGTTCCAAAAGTTTCTGATGTCCCATTTAGCATAAGCAAAGGTTCTAGCGTCAACAGGGACAAAAATTCCACCAAATCTATGCCCTCGTAACTATCTTCATGATCTACTAGTTCTAAATTGTGTATAGTCCCCAAATGAACAATTACAATAGATTCGCTAATCCATCCTTCCACTGCAATCACTCCATAATTGGCTAAATCTATGAGCTTACACAAGGAAGAAGACGTATTTTAGATATTTCAGATGGCAAAGGGAAACCCAATGTGGCACTAAAGAAAGCGTAAGGAGAATAGAGTCAACACCCTCCACTTTAAGTGCCCTCTGCTTGCAGCCTACACACAAATTTTGGACTTGCATATCCACCTATGCCTTGGGTATAATGGAAAAACAATGGACCATATATTTGCCACAAAACTATCCTTAGTGATCATCTTATGTAAAAGACCTAAGACTATAAAATAATTATAGAATCATTCTTACCACATTGTAATATTATATTGACATGAGATTATTTATTTAATTAAGGGTTTCCATATTTGTGCAAATCAAATCATATTTTTAAAGAATATATGATCATCAAACAATCCAAGTTGGAAGCATGAAGAATCCAAGACTACTATGCCAAGAAATTTCAATGGACAAAATAAATAACCTTGCAGCTCCTGCGTAGAAAGAATCATGTTCCTTATACTGCATTTTTTTCTCATTTTCAATGAGTTGGGAAGAAATGTTATTCATTATAAAGAAGAATGACATCAACTAACAAATTGGCATCGTGTGCCTATTACTGCAGGAACCAAATAATTGCTTAAACCAAAACATATAATAGACGCTCTGAGCATTCTCTGGAAGGGGTTGATGGGAAAATGAAGTTTTTATTTAAGCCCAAATATTATAATAGAAAATAAAAATAATAATAAAATCACTTAACAACCTTGCATAGATACATCAAATTAAAAAAATGCAGTCCAATCTTCTGATCATTATAGTCTTCAAGCATACATGGTTTCATCAGACTTGAACACTTCTTGGCTTTTTAAAAACACAATGCAGGTGCATTTGATTGAGGTTGGAGCCTCTAAAACCAAACAACAGATCGAACCACCAAAACAATAGTTTAAAAAACTAACCATTTTTGGTTTCCATTACTTATACCAGTTTGATAGAAAAGAGAGGTAGAAAATGAAACACAGACAAATTGCTACAACAATATTCTTTTAATTCAAATTGATTTCATAAACAACCCTTAAACTATTGGCAGCTTCAAATGTTTCTAGATAATTGGCAGATTTAGTAAGAGTTGATTTTTCCCACACCTGAGAAAAGTAGTAAGAATTGGAAGATTTGGAGGAGGGTGAAAGGGTTCATGGAAGAATATTTTTGATTGGTTTAGAGCTTAATGTAGTCATAGGTAGTGCCCTCATTGATATGCATGGAAAATGTGATAGTTTGGGTTATGCACACAAAAAGTTTGACCAAATATCTGAATGAAATGGGGATTGTGAAATACTAAGATTGTAGGGTATGCAAGGAATGGAAACCTTGATGAGTCTTGGAAGTTTTTTTGTCAAATCCCTATAGTGGACATTGTTTTATGGTCTGTAATGATTGCAGGATATGCATATAACAAAAATGGGGAAGAATCCTTGAAACTTTTTTTTCATATGTAAAGCCTTGGTATAAGGGAAAATGAATTTATCTAGGCAAGCATTCTCAGAGCATGTATAAATCTAGGAGATCCAAGACATGGAAATGAAGTCCATCGTCACATTGTTAGGATTCCTTTAAATCTAGTGCTATCATATTTACCCAGAATTCTACTTCATAATAATAATGAATAGAGATTTTCCCTATCTAATTGGACCTATAATAGCCTTAATATTGCATTCATGTGTGATTGTAACAATTGAATAAATGTGCAAGTTTATCAATTTACAAAAAAAAATGAAAAATCAAACAAAACCAAAGAATAAAAACAACGTGAGAAACATGTGCAATCCTTAGAAATAGGAGGAATTTCATATGAGGATAAAAATTCTTACTCCGTGAAATTATTGCATTTCTTCAAAATATATTTCCACAGGCAACCCGATATGGCCTATAACAATATGTAATAAAAAAATGGTACAGTAAGATTCTGCAAATTTGTATCTTCTGGGAACACATAACTGAATTGGGTCTTTGCGAATTTGTTTTTGCAAGGAACAATGAACTGAATTGGGATTTAGTAATATTGATTCTGTTATATATAAATATAGGATCATTAATCTAGTAGATCTGAGAATGCAACTCCCTCTACACAGTTCATATTGAAGGAAAATCACATCTTCACCCAATGAACATTGCTTCCGCTAGCAGAGCAATATTTTGTAGGCGCTAAAATGATTTGCAAAAACATTAGCTATACTCTTGACAGCTTTCAAGAAGCATTTGTTATTCATTTTTCTCTCATTTGAGTCTCGAAGAAATCTCAAAATTTTAGCTATAATATTTAGATTCTATAAATCATTTGTGTGATGATAAAGTTGAAGCGATGTGACATTCTTGTAGTTTCCTTGTGCGGGTTAACTTTCTAGATAACCTGGTGATTTCCTAGAAAATATGCATTATTCTACCCATTGGGACCAATATATATGAACCAACAATATCACACATACAAAAACCTACATATTTTTTTCATTCCACAATTTATTTCATAAAATACAGGATAAAATATTTCTAACCTATCTGAGCTAGCAATTACAAATCCCAGTGTCAAATAAAAGTCATTCTAAGTAAGAAAAAACATTACAACATTTGCATGAGCCCAAATTCTATCTCAAGCATAAAGTTACCATACCAAGGTATTACAATGATTTACATAAACTCCACAACTTGCCATAATCATGTTGTAGATTGTGGCCAAATCTAATCCATTCACCATATTTGTGACTATAGATATTATCTAAGTGCACAAAATTAGCTAATAAGTTGGCATCAAAGAAAAATAAAAGAGTGGTCAAGTTTTAAAAGAATTATGCAATCTCATGCACAAATTCTTCATTTATGGGCTGTGAAGTGGAAGAAATAACAAGATATAGAAGCATCATGGATCATTGAAGGACAAAATTATTTGAAAGATGTAAGGATCTTTGCCTACTTTCATATCGTCATAGTTATTCTAGAGAGAGAGAGTCCAATAGTTGAGAATTCTAACTTTTCACCTCTCAAATTTATCTACCAACTTCAAATTCCAATAGTAATTGAGGTACAAAAATTAGAGACAATAAAATCTCGAAGAAATTGAGAGAAAAACCAATTTGTGGAAATATGATAATAATAACTTCAAGTCACTCAATTATTGAACTAGCTTATTTGACAAGATCCCTACTTAAACTAAGGTTACATGTCTACACCATCAAATATGATGCCGCATCAAGATTTTTGTTGAGGCATCCAATAATGCCTAAGAGAGGGGGTAGACCGAAAGTTCTACATAAATTTATAATAGTTAGACATTAAGTTATAATATTTATGCATTATTGTTTGTTCGCTAATGTAGTATCACATAATTTGTTTCTTTTAAGAACTAAAGAATAAATTCCATGCAATTGCGAGTACTCATGATTAACACAAATAACTTATAAAAAATAATAGTGGTAGTTCTATAATATCAAAACATTGAACATCAAATCAAACAAAAAAGTATCACAGTTACTAAAATGCTCAACTATTGGGTCCTTGCATGCACTTGTGATCCATGTTCATTTTCTCAAAATAACAAACAGGGTTAGTCATAACCCATAGATCACATTTATGATTTTAAAATAGAAGTAAATTTGATTTTTATCTATAAGGAATTATGGGTACTAATTTATTTTAGAAGTAATTCAATGGCACATCCAAGTGGTGTTGATGTCTAGGAGGCAATAATCTATGTTACATAATTGTCAAACCTCCAAAAATAGGATTTGTATGCAATAATTTGAGTACAGTTGCAGACAAGCACTGAGAATTAAGTTGAGAGTGTAGCGTATATGCTTTTGGGTATAAGATTTGGTTCCATTGGATTTTATTAAAAGTTAAATGAAACTAATCTTGGTAGTCTAATTCCCAATTTTGAGTTATTGTGTGGAGTCCCTTCAACTACAAGAACCACATGACCTCTTTAGCTAGGCATTATTTGTACGGTAAATGATTCTTCTTAAACTTCAACTATAAAGTGAAGACACCCATGATAAAATAAAAGATAAAAAAGATACAAGATGCAAAAATCACTTCATCTTGTCACCAATCAAGAAAATAGTGAGGACCTCTGGATTTACTACAATTAGATTTTAATTGGCAAGTTTTGTAACTTCCTTGCAAGTGCACCAACATGTTGCAAATGGCTTGCACACCCTATTTATTAGCCTCAAATATCATTCTTATATAAACATATCTCTATCGAAGATAGAAATCCTACTGTTGTTCCTAGTTATTTGTTTTTTGTTCTAGGTTGCATGACTGGCATTTATAGCATAAATTATTCTAAAACTTCAATGATGTTATTAAGTTATTTTAACATTATAAATACATATGAAAGGAATGGTTTACATTTAAACCCATAGATCTGCTGATAGATTAATGGTCCAAAATACTATGTATTCAAAATTTATATTACTTCTAAAAATAACTTTGATTTATATATTGATTAAAAATAGAATACTGACAGTGGAATAGGACTAGTAGGTGTGTTTGACCATTGAATCCTTGTGGAATAGGAATAGTAGGTGTGTTTGACCATTGAATATACATTGGTTTAGCTCAAGCTTCACTTGATTTTGAGAATAGTTTAATATTCTCTACTTAACAAGGCCAATCACGTGAAGGTGGAAGCTCATCCCCCCCCCCCCCCCCCCCCCCCCAACATCACTCTAAATTCCCCATCAACATCTACAATTCATTCATCCATTTATGAAATATAACATATTATCATTATAATCACATAAAATTCAATAAAACCTAAATTTTTTTAACAATTGGACATTCATCAATAATTCATCAACATTTATTAGCAGAAAATTACATTCATTATCAAAAAAGGTTTATTGTAATCATTTGTTTTTTTGTTTTTTCTTTGATTTTTGAATGTAACGGCTAAGCAGAGCATCAATATATTTTTCATTCCCCTCCTCTTCTTCTTTTGGTCTCAATAAATACCTCCTCCTATATGAGGACACTGGTGCGACAAAGGGGAGTCCCTTACAATAACAACTAAATGGGTTAAACTCACTACATTTTATATTAGTGTTACAAGTATTTCATTAATTAAAAGAAGATAACAACTGATAAAAATAAAATAAAATAACATAAAAAAGATTTTCTTTACCTATCAATGCCACATCATCTTGAATATGGTGAACACTCGGATCATCCTCCACATGTTCACCATGACGTTCTGCATGCTCTAAAATGTACACAAGAAAGGTTACACCAATTTTAATTCAAAATGTTAAATTGTATTAAAAATTACATAATTAATTTTCAATAGCAACTAAATACCTCCATCACTGTGATGCACATCAGGGTCTTCGTCATGTGGAGGTTCTATGCTAGGATTAGAAGGCTTCATTGCAATGTCATGCGCTCAAGTATGAAATAAACATCAAATAGATTATCGCTCAAGTATTCAATTTGAAATAATTTTCATTTGGCCTACTTACATGTGTGTGAACCGATGCATAAGATGGTTGGGTTTGGCATAGGCATTTAGCCATGGCTTTATAGCCTTCCTTGAAGCCAATCTTTCTATCTTCTTCCGTGGGCGCTACATTAAAATTTGAACCCTACATTTTTGGCTTAATATCATCAATTCTATAGGTATTGTTTGATTAAACAAAATTGTTTGCAATTTATAAAAAAATTAATTCAAAATTTCATTTACTGCTACTTACAATTATTTCTTGAAGTTTCAAATAACCACCAGAGTCAAGTTTGTGTTGGCCATGCTTTTCTAGTTTGGCCTTTGTTGCCTTTGATGTGTCCTGCAGTCTATGAAAATCTTGAAATATGTTAGATTATATAAATACAAAGATAACTAATTAGTACATAATTACGTTCTACTTAATACTATCACATACCTTCTATTTTCATTTACTGGTGTAATTCCTCTTTGACTTTGCACTTTCTCCTTTGCATCCAAAATGAATTCCTTCCACTGCTTCTCTAGAATCATGGGAGGATGCTCGTACTTTGGGTTGTTCACTAGATTCCTTATATATGTGTCCCTCACAGTCTTTAGATGTTTTCAAGCTCTCTAAAGAAATTTGGTGCTGTAAAAAATGTTACTTCCAAAGAGCTCCTCTAAAGATTTTATGAGCTGATCTTTTAATTTTTTCCTTGTAAATTCCAACTTTTAAGAAAAAACAAAATTGTTAGCTAAAAAAATTAACTAAAGTTGTGTACCTTGAATATAGTACAAGAAATAGATGAAAGGAAAATATTCTAGCAATGATATGAAATCAAAGCAGTGTGATATGGTTAGTTCACATATGATGTTTCACCTTGTACGTATGGTGGGCCTGAATAGCGAAAATGTCATCTCATTAAGCTTTTCATAAAAAAACATCGTTCCCTGCAAAAACATCATGGGATCATCAATCCAAAATGAGTTATGAATAAGTAAATTAAAATTAGAATATAAATAATAATAATTTTAAAGTACCTAGAAGCTTAGGTAATTTTAAAGGAATCATATCTTCATCGGTCAACAACAATGACGTTTGAAATTTTACCGTATTAGCAGCATAGGTAGATCCTACAAATGATGGTGAATTATCACCAGTACTGGACACTGTATCCGGAGGAGGTTTATCTTCTACTGCACAAAATTATTCCACTATGAAATGCACTCAAGATTAAAGTACAAATCAAATCATAATTAACACATAACCAAATATAGAAAAACAAGGATCTACCAGGTATAGATAGTGCAAAGGTGGATGTATGCATGCTCTTTGTTTTCAACATTGCAGTCAGAAATAATGTCAGATTGTTGGTCCTCATAGGAGGAGGCGTTTGTAGTACATCATGACCTAAACAATACATTGTTAGTAAAGACATGCATGAGGTTTTATAGAAGTTGGACATCATTCACTCTGTTAGATTGTGGGTGAAGATGCAAAGAAAAACATACGAATTCAGATAATGTTCATGGCTAAAAATATTTAAGATACTATTGTGAATGTACAGTTTGAAGTGAGGAGTCAAGATATGTGAGTTTGAATAAAACAAGAAGTAAATAAAATGAAAAATGTAGATTTCTAATCAGTGAGACCAATGAAGTTTGTGAATGTTCCAAAGAAAAAATTTCTTGTAACCTGTTAACATAAGGATTATTTTACCTGAGGGAGTTGTGCGAGTACCAGCGTCACCGCGATGTCCACGAGCAGTTGGTTGAGCACACAAAAAATACTATAAGAAGAACACACATTTTAGTTCATGACATAAAAGAGTATAAAATATAAACCTTTATTGAAATTTTGTTATAACTGAAGATTCATTACTGCTTGCTTCATAACAACGTGCTTTCCACATCAATTCCTCTTTCCTCACCAGTGTCTCCTTAATTGGATTTGGATCGACCAAAATGGCAAGAATTTATGAACTAACTTTTTTTAATTTTTTCTTGACCATATTTACAGGGTTAGGGATATATGCGATGTCCTCATCCATATCTGACACTATTTCCTTTGTTTTTGTAGGTGCTTTTCCCTTTGTGTGAACATCAATTTGTGATAGGAATATCAGTAAAACTATGAGAATAACTCCAAACCCTAAAAAAAAGAACATAATAATATAACATTTTTCTTCTATCTAATTTGCACAATTACAATAAGGTTTACCTTTGTTGAAGAATGGGTAGGAGTAACACCCCCCCTCTATCTTGATTATATGTCTATTTTTAACCTGTATTAAAACCAAAAATCATTCTGATTATCTATTCTTTAAGCTGAGATTCGAAGTAGAAATTCAACTTTTAAAACATCATTTTACTGATCCAACAATGGTCTAAATTTTCCCTCAAGTCATGTTTGAGGTTCTTCCTTTGTATTTTACTTGATCTATATTGTGCAGAAATTGCTGCATTTTCTGATTAACTTCTTAAGTTGGAATATTAAGAGTATGGTTATATTCTCTTGGTCTCTATTCCAAGTTCCCATTTGTATTTCAAGAAAACAATACTTTGGATATTAGGATCTCATCACTAGAAATCTTATGAAGTAATTTCTATATTATTTGGTTTATCTTTGATGGTGATCTTGAGGGTATCCCACTTATGAATAGTATCCAAGTCAGCTAGCTTAAATTCATAAACATAGTCTAATTTGATTGGTAGCGTCTTAGTTTTTAATGAAAAATTATGGGTAAATCCTGAACCGAGATTCATTCACTTGCTTCATAATTGTTTAAATATTTTTGGATCTATTTTTTCATGTTTAAATTTTGTTTGAGTATGTATAAGTTCATTGGAAAAAGTGCAAAAAATATGAAGTACTCATTCGACATTCATCGATACTCTTAATGAAGATAGAATGATAAGTACTTTCTTTCCCAACTATCTCATTAGATGTCTGAAGCCTTTGAAAAACTCTATGGATCAATAGATGTAGCATGTTGGTTGTATTTCAGGTTTCAGCTTCTTTCCCTCAGCCTTGTAGTTTTCTCTCTCTGATTCTGTGTTTAATTCAGAAGTCCTTCAGTCTTCATGACTTTCCTTGTCAAAGTTTTCAGGTTTTCAAGTCTAAACCTGTGAGAATATCCCAAAGAGCTTGAAACCCTAGCTCTTATTCAATGTTCAAATTTGAAAAGAAACCCTAAGGTTTTGTTCTCTTATGTTTCTCAGTTACCTTTTTGGTTCACTTAAGTTATGTGTTGCATTCTAATCGCTTAGTCGCAAAATTTAAGCGGCATATTCCCTTTTTCTCCCAAACTTAGTGATTAGCCTTTTTTGCATTGTCTCATGCAACATTATAATATTCCTTTATCATTCCCAGACTTCGCGATTTACTTTGTATCGCATGGTCATGGGATCATTAAACAGGCCTAAAAATATGAAGGGGCCCACAGACAGGTCGGGAGGTCGCAAGAAATTTTTAGTAGTCATGGGTTTATCATGAGACATTGCAATCTCTTTGTGTCACACAATCGCTAAATGGGTCAGAGGTTAAGTATGATTTGAAAGCTTTTGTCACGCAGTCTCTAGAAAAGATGCCACTTAAGTTAAATCTTTTGAGACTATGCGACTAACCTTTTACTATTTGGGATAAAGCATAGTTGGGTTGTCGCCAGATAACTCAGCTTTCAAATCATGATAAGACATGTGTCAAGAGGTAAGTGGACTTTGAAGAATAAGCACTTGATCGCTTAAAGGTAAAAGTTTATTCAGCAACTATGAGACTTACTAAGGGCTTTTGTTTGTCGCAAAGTCATCAGATAGTTTAAAGAAAAGATGCCTTGTCGCGTTGTCTCCAGAAGTTTTGGCACTTAGCATTTGTATTTTGCGATCGAGCGACTAATGGCAGTCGCGCAGTCTAGCAAAGGAAAGATGACATTTGGCGACTAGGAGATAACCGCAAAATTTAATAGTAGTAGTTAGTCGCATAGTCTCAGAAAAGAATGTGGGTTAGTGATAACCATTGGCAACTTTGATTTTCTCATTGTCACGTGATCGCCAAATGATGACTATAGTTAGCAAAAGTAAGGAAAGTGATGTAGTCGCTATGTCTCCAGAGAAATCACAAGTTAAGGATTGGGGTCAGCGACACAGAAAATAAGTGCAGTCACGTGGTCGCTTGATACCAAATTTTATAAAAAGGCGGTGGTATCAAATATGTCAGTATGAATCATTCATCGACCAATTAGAGGCTTAGATTTTGATTTCTATGTAGAAAAGGGTAGCTGGGATGTATGACACTTGGCCAATCCTAGGGTGACATGTCAGCTTATTTGAATTTTATAAGTTTTTGCCGAGGATTCAATTTTATGAATTTGATTTTCCTGTCATGCTCAGAGAACTACAGCTAGGTTTTCAATCATGTTCGCAGTATGTTGAATTAAAGACAGAATTGATGTTCTGAAAATCATGAGCTATGTACTTCAAATGGTTACTATAAGGAGTTGATGGTCTATTCATTTGCATTCACTTTGCTTTTAGAATTCCAAAATGTGAAGAGCTAATTTGTCTGATAGAGTGAAAATTTAGAGAATTATAGGGTTTTCTATTGTTTAAAGCTCATTATTTCTAGAGAATTGTGCACAAAGCAGTCTGCAAATCTCAGTGATAGATTTGTTTCAATATCAGTAAAGAAAAGGAGATTCAAGCACTATAGACATGAGCAGAGCAGTCAGTGTAGCCTCGACCAGTGGTGAAAGTGAGAAAGTGGAAGACAAGGCCAAGGGAAAAGTAAATTATTCAGATGAATTCCTCAGACTCCTTCCTGGTTCAAATTAGAACAAAAGAGAAAATGCAAATGTGCTCATTGATGATTATCGAGATGTCCGAGATGCTGTTACTCCAGGAACAACAGGTTTTTCTCTTTTCAATTATTTTTATAAGAATTATGATAAGACTATTCCAGTGTCAAACCCTTGGACCTGTGGAATAGCCAGATTAATTGTTCCTGATGTCTTTGTAGATGTAGACTTGTTCCTAGAGCTGGCCAATCATTATGATGTTTTGTCCAAACTAATCAAAAGGAACGATGGCACTGCCCTATTGATATTGAAAAGAAATTTGTTCATGCAAGCCTTCGTCTTATACAACACCATGTCCACCAGAATTGACATGACAAAGCAGCAACAAAGATATACTTTGAAGCCTAGTATTGCTAGGAGCTAGTTGCTGAAACATATGTTGAAATAAGTAAGAAAGTATTTAGATCCTATGTCTGGGACCAGCCCATATTAGTACAAGGTTTTACACTTCTACATCAAGTATGTTGCCTATGCTCTATGTAGAGTGCTAGGGATAGATGGTGATGCAGAGAAGATTAGTGCAGGCATTTTGATGATGGTCTTGGACCTACAAGAGGTCCACTCCAATACTAGCTATGATTATATTCAGCATATCATTGATGAAATGCATGAGGGTTTCATTACAACTCAGAAGAAGATAAAAAAACCCAAAGGATAAGGAGCCCAAGTTCTTACACTACTCCATTCTTATGCATCTCCTTTTGCATTTCAATTTTGTAATCATGGATGTTGATAATTTGGCCCCTCAGAGGTTCTACCAAGTAGGACCAAATCCTATCCAATTTTGGGTAAGGGTTTGGAATTACACGTCAAGGGATTGTGATTATTATTCTTTTCATAATTGGATTGTGTATCCAATAGTCCAAAGTTTGGGGACCAGCAGAACAAGAATCCCACTAAAGATTATGCAACTGCTTAGGCCATGTGACTACATAGATAGATGGGATGAAAAACATAATTGGGGTGATTTCTTCTTGGAAGAAAACTATACAATCATTAGGGTATATGGGTGTATTCACCCACCTCATCTATTACCATATTATGTACCAGCAAGAGTAGCTGCAATGGAGTTTATATGGCAGCTATTGTTGACGGACAATGAGCATTTTGTGCCACATAAGAAGGGGACTTTGACCCCTAGGCAATTCAGAATTTTTAGCTTTACAATTGGCAAAGGTGCTATCGATGCAGTGGGTCAATGGTTGGAAGGATACAAAATGGGGGTAGCCCCTTATAGATATATTGACCCAGAAGGTTTTATGGTAGGGGTAAGAAAATTGTATACTCCTACAATCCCCAATACTAATGTTCACTGTGAATGCATAGAGGAAGATGCAACAAGG
>MU223242.1:1495530-1517875 GCA_018584345.1 Thuja plicata | reverse complement strand
TTTAATTGAAATTAATTTAATTGGAAGAATTTAATTAGTAAGTTTAAATATTTGATTTAAACTATAGGAAATTGAGTTTAATTAATCAATTAATGGTAATTAATCAATTAAAGCTTAATTAATTAAACAAAGTTAATTATTTAATTAATTTTGGGGATTGGATTAGATGATTTGAGAAATGAATTTAGAAAAAAATAGATGATTAATTAATGATTAAGAAACCCTTAATTAATAGATGAAAATTAGGGTTTTTAATGTAAAGTCGCAAGCCTGTCCATTTTAGGGTGTCTACACTAGGATATCTTGGAAATATTCTCCTCCATCTTTAAAGAAATGTGATAAATGTTTCACCATTTCATTGCTTGGTATTGCAAATTTCTAACATGGTTACACAATGTTGAATGTTTTAGGAGTATTATTAATGAAATTATTGATTAAATCCTCAAAATATTTTATGCCTAGGGGTAACTTGGAGAACCATTCCATGGCTTGACCACCTAAGCTTCTAGTGAAAAACCTCATAAGGTAAGTCTGGTCATGAATAAATCCCATGCTAAGGGTGAAAAATTCCCTAACATGATCTTGGAGATCAGTAGTTCCCATATATTTTTCATACTGAGGAATCTGTATGTTTGAAGGAAACAAAGGCATGTATAGATCATGATCAAATGGAAAAGGAGAAATTGATTCTAATGAGTAATTTTTGGATTATGTGTCCTTTTCTTTCTTCACATCTTGGATTTGTTATTGCAAAGACTCAATTTTCTTGTTGAGGGTTGTGATAGGGTTCTCATATTCTTGTGCCTTAAGCTGATCTACATCAAAGTCCTATGGAAGTTTGACTCCCATGGAGGCTAGGTTAATAAACTAATTCTCTTTATTAGAAATAAGGAATATTTCCATGATCTTTTTAAACCTCTCATTTTGGTAGTATTCTTTAACATGTTCATTAGATACTTCTCCTTCATTGCTACTATTACCATGGAATCTAGCCCAATAATTTTCATTTTCATCCATGTTATGATTAGTTTGATTCTCTTGTCTAGTTGTTCAATGAGGGTATGTAGTATCTTGTGTGTATGTTTGTTCTTGGTTCAATGTGTCCACTATGCGGGAGAGATACATTTTCTTAGGATCTGGTTGTTGTTGAAAATGATGAGATCTTCTGGTCTAAACAGTCATGAAAATCAAATGACCCAAGGTCAGATACAATGAAAATCAATTTATAGTGTTCCAACTTTGATGAATTCATGCAATAATTTATCTATGTTTTAAATGATGATGATGATTGAATGATGCTATTTACAGAGGTCTTGGATGAGGGGTATATTTTTTGTTATGTTGTCCTCTAAAAACCACATAAAAGGATTTTTTTGACAAATTAATGTAATAAGAACGTTGTTGAAGTAATGATAAATGGGATCATTTATGATAACAATAGGGTCTTATGGAATGATTATGAAGACTATGATTATAGAACCTAGAAGTACTTGAAAAGGGTATTTATAACAACAAACAGAGTTATCTAGAAGTGTACAGATATAGCCTCTATCCCAAATACAAAGAACTAGATACAACACAATTTATTTACCAAATACAAGAAAATAAAGATAGTGTATAAACTTTCCCCAAATATGATGAAAGAGAGACCAGATACAAAATTTCTTCCTAAATACAATAAACCAAAGAGTGAAAATGATAATTATTCCCAGATACAAGAAAACAAAGATAAGATACAAAATTCTATAGACTGGATACAAAATTCCTTTATTCTCAAGTTTTCTGTAGTGTTTCAAGTGTTCATTTTTTATGTTTTGGGATGAATCCTTCAAATATCAATGACCATACACACATAGAAAATAAAATGAAAGAAATTTTCTTTGTCTCTAATCCCTAAAAATTATAAGGAAATGGAGAACAAGATTCAACCATTCATTTTTTATGGCTACTATGAGGATGTGAAGGCTTATCAATTGTTTGAAACTTTGATCCTACCATAAGAGGTGTCTGCTTTCTCAAAGATGTCTACTTTTATGAGTCTTTTCCTTAGTTAGATTTGAGAACCTCTTCTTCTTCCTCTCTACCTACTCTACCTCTTTATCTCATGAGGATACATGTGCATTGGAGGATGCTTCAAACTATGATTTGATTCCACCACTTCTGCCTCCTACCACTCTTCAAGGTTGCATCTCTAGCTAGTGATCATGTAACGTTTTATCACAATACCTCTCCATGTTGTTGCCCAGTCTTCTGAGTCACTCCTAGAATGAGAATCCAAGCTTGTCCAAGAATGGTATAATTGTGCCAACTAAGAAAATAACATAATATATCCAGCAATCATAACCAACAATATATCCATCAATCATAACAGAACGAAAACCCTACAAAATGTTTTTTTATTTCTATCCAATAATCATAACCAAACCATACAAAACCTTTCCGATTTCTATCCAGCAAAGAAATGATATTGATAAATACATTTTTGAAGAACTTTATGGGTAAATTTATGTCTTTGATATGTCCTAGCTCGAATAAAGACAACATGAAAAGAAGGACATTGCATTCAAGATCAAAATATTTGATCGTGTCTTACCTACAAGCCCTCACTTCAATATCCCATGTTGAAATGGTGATACTAAAGCTTCTGTCTTGTTGTTTTGTGCCCTCACTTTAATATCCCCCATTATTTTGTGCCCTCTGTCGCCTTCATGTTTTGTGCCCTCTTTGGTCTGCGTGTAAGACTACTGCTTTATATTGGAGAAACATAATGAATAGATGGGGAATCATAATGAATAGATATATAATTTTTTTAAAGTTATGCCTGTTTTCATCGTAATCTCGATGAACACAGACATGGATTAAAAAAAATCAAAATTTTCCTTCTATAATCCAACCAAGCAAAACAATTTTAATGCTTGGTCAAAAATGTGGGTCAAATGTACTAGTGAGAACATGATCAGGTAAAGAAGATTGTAATCTGCATGAGTGCCCTCAAATGACACTACTTGAATCAAGATGGAAAACAAAGGAAAACATCATAACTCAAAGATACAGATGGAAAAAAACACCAAAGTCTGAAGAGATTATCAAAAGATGGAAGGATGCCTCCAAAATAGGAATAAAAGAGTGTCCATATGGTAAATGATCCATCTCACCAAAATACATAGGTACCCAACCGCTGCATCTACCTAGTACATAGGAACAAATACTAAATACATAGTTCACTCCATAAAACCAACGAAGCATTAGAACCAACAAGAGATACTCCCATAATGGTGAGAAGAGAGAGGCATGACAGGTACACTGAAATAGACTACCAAGAATAACTGCATGACGAAGAACCTAAAACATAGAATGTGCAGAAGAAATTAAGAACACATATAAATGATGGTATCATGGAAGGATCACTCTCTTGACACACATCATGAGGCTAATGTCATGGAAGGAATACTCACTTGAAAAAGATAGATCAAACCCCCCATGGCACTTTATAATTTAGTGCGAGTAAAAATAGGCACAAAATGTGCAAGATCCCAAGCATGCAACAGATGACACTTTATGTCACTGCGTTTGCAAAAATGAAATGCTATAAAAATAGATGTCTACAATGCTCAGGAATGAAAAAAAGTTGTAATAACATGAGTAACAGCTAAAAAAGAGGCATGCCATGCAAGGAAAATGATCCCAGGACCTGAAACATCCAAGATAATCACCAGATTGCAAAAATGCAAAAAAATCAATCAAATGTACCTAGAGAAGATTCTAGATATGAGACACATAAAAGAAGAAAGAGCAGAGAACTATGTTTTCAACAATATGCAAAATTTGAAAAATGAAGCCCAAATGAGCAAGATATGGCTCCTAGTGTGCAAAAAAGAACCCTAACTTTGACTAGAATAAAACATGCAAAATATTAAAATCATAAAACGAAACCTACAGAAGCAGATTGGGCTCGGAACCAGCTTTCCGATGATATCTTGTTTTCCCAAAAATGCTTCCGTTTGCTCAAGATATGAGCAAAAAATTGAAAATTGCTCCAAAACAAGAAGAGCCCCAAGAAATGTCAACTAATGTTGGTGAAGCTTGACTAAATCTGGTGATGTCGCTAAATATGGCGGGACTGCCAAAATTTTGGCCAAAATTGGCAGAGGTACCAAGAAGAAAAATTTGAAAAAAATAAAAATAAAATTTTTTGCCACCTTGAAACATGTGCCTAGAAAAAAGGGTCATACAATAATTTTTTTTTTGCCTCATAATGCAATTGTGTCCAAATTGGATGTGTCTAATATGAAAATAAGATTTTTTTGGCCTTTTGAGAGCAACTGTGAGGTTCGTTTGAGCCCAAACTGCTCCAAAAATAATCTCCCCCAAGATCCATAAAAATTTGAAACACAAAACCTCTTTAAAAACACAGATCTGAAAAAGAAGGCCAAATCTCTTATGAAGAGAACAAGTGCATGAAGATCTGGAGCTCTGATACCATATTAGATTTGATGAAAACTCAACCCTACAGCTCCAAAGAATCACCTGCATGCAATTTTTTCATAGAAAGAGAAATAAAAAATCTTTGGAGGCCAAAAATAACAAATCGATGAAAGAGGAAACATATTGTGCAAACAATGGAGAAAAAACTCTCAATACAATTGCATCCTCAATTAATTAATTAATTATAAAGAGATCAAACCTTATAACGGTGATCAAAACCCTAAAAGGGAAAAACATAGGTTGCATGATAATAATTAATAAAAGAATTAATTATTATATGCCTAAAGTTTAGCTTAAGTAAACTAGAGATAATAAGTGACTTAATAATTAAATCAAAATTATTTAATTAATAAGTGGAATAACTTATTACTCTAACATTTTCCATGTTTTCCCAATCCATTTTTCATAAGAAGATGATTTATACTAATAGGAATCTAGGAATATCATCTAGTCATTTCCAGTTCACCAAACATTTGTTCAT
Source organism: Thuja plicata (assembly GCA_018584345.1). Lineage (NCBI taxonomy): Eukaryota > Viridiplantae > Streptophyta > Pinopsida > Cupressales > Cupressaceae > Thuja > Thuja plicata. The sequence continues at coordinate 1,512,909 of MU223242.1, read as the reverse complement.
TGATCACTCTTCCACCTCTAGGTCCATAGGGAGTCATATGAGTACAAAATGTAGAAATTGTAAAATGTTGCAAAAGTTGTTTTTGTAACATCTGTACAAAAAGTTGTCAAAGGGATTTTAAAGCATTAACAACCTTGAGGTTCAGTTGAAATAGTTTTAAACTGACTTTAGATCCACAAATACCCCTCTTTGGGTCGGGGGTGGACAATGAAGATGATTGGAAGGAATATTATAATGAAAACAATGTTTCTAAACACCATTTTTCTATCATTTTTGTTGACCAGTCATATGTAACTTCTCATTATTATAGATCTAATCCAAAAACCAGTTGGTAGAGTGAATATAATGAGTTCACTTTAATTTGAACATGGTTTAAAGATTGGCCACTGATTTTGGAGAGAATAAGATGTTGTGAATAAATTCATTTCTTGTGATTGATCACCCAAAGTAAGTATGGAATTGTATTGGAAACGTCATTCACCTTATCTGAGAAGTGAAGATGTTTTCTTGGAAAAAGTTTGATTAGACAGTTTGACTGTCTAAATGACCAAGAGGTGTGACTAACAAGTTTCTTGACAATGTTGGATAATGTAAAGGTGTGGGCATTCTTGCCCCTAGTTTGTCAAATTTTTAGTATTGGTGTAAAATAACACAGCCCTATTAGTGCCCAAAAATGATGGATCACTTTTGGCCAACTGACAGGTATAATAGTGATGCACCACTTGATACCTCTGCAAATTTTGGCTTAATCAAGCCAAGGCTGGTAGGCCTGATTGTACTTTGAACTATCAAATTTTCTATGTCGCACCACTGCGTACACAAAACAAAGCTCCTCCAAAGGTGGTGAATGATCCTTATAGGAAAGCAACAAATATCCTTATAATCTCTACTTTATAAAGTTGACTAAAATGGATTATACTAAGGAGTGAAAAGTAATGCTTTTGAAATAATAATTAAATAATCTACAAACTACAAAGTATGAACCAAATGACAATTTCCAAATAATGATTAGATCAGTGCCCTCTAAATACTTGGGCTATAGAGTCAGAAAATTCTCAATCCTACGTACAATCAGAGACAATTTTAAAACCTTTCTTTTAATAAAGTGAGACTATCACTTCATAGGCTTCTACTTGACTTATAATTCAAATCAATCTATATAGCTAATCTTATCAAATTTAACTCAAATTAAGAGACCGATAAAACAAGAGAAGATACAGAGATCTTTCAATTGATATTTAAACTATATATATTAATTTTGAATTATGATACTCAGAGAATTTAACACAATGAAACACTCTATAAAATAGAATATCTGACAGACTAATTGAAAATATATAACTTATAACCACAAATAAAAAGAAGATCACTTATCTTTATTAATGTTGAAAAAATAGTACATCAGAGTCCATGTTGTAGTTGTGATCAAATTATATCCTATTAAAAATATATGTTGTATTCTTGTCTCTTTACATTATGTATATATGTGTTTGAGTGGCTTTCACACCTCTTTAGGGTGAAAAGACATAACCCTTATTACAAATTATTTTGAAAAAACAATAAACTAACTAAAAAATAACTACCTAAATTTTGGATTTGGCTTTGGCCGAAAATCCAAAACACCTTGTGAAAATCTAATATTTATGATGGAGATAGGAAATTTGATTTCCCAAACTGGGTCATTTTTAGAGTTTTAAAATTTGACCATCTTCATCCTCTGTCATCATCATCTTTGTAGCAGGTTGAAATTCCAGCATTTTCTGAAGGCTTCGATTAGTTAGTTCTATTTATTTGTGTCATAAGCTTCCTTCCTTTGATTTTTTTAGTATGGAGAAACTTGTTTTCTTGATAATGGATTGGTACTTCTAAATTCTCAAAATTTATGGTACCAACAAGTCCTATAGTTCCATTTCAAACACATGGACTCTGGACTTGGAAAATATATTGTTTCCCAATGCGTTCATCAATGTGGATTTTATTAGAATAGTAACATAACATTATAATTAACAAAGTAGCACAATCCAAGCTCAAAATGGTGGTGAGATGAAAAGTGTTACCAAGGAGTTATTTTTTAGGTCTTTGGTTTAACCCTAACTACTAATAACATTGTTGATTTTGAGTTCTTTAAAGAGAAGTATCAATGGAATAAAGTAAATATAGAGCCTTGTTTCTTCCAAAGCATAGCTTTAGCGAACCTGTTAGGAAGCCTATCCAGCTTCCCCAACACAAAGTTGATCCCTTTAACATTGAAGCATTTGAGGACTACTACATTAAAATCTACCATATACTGTGTTTAGTATTGATAGTGGATCTTAGAACAAACATGTAAATTCCCCTCATATACATAGAAGCTAATATACAAGACCCAATGGTTAATAGTTATTTTAATTATGCCACATTCATAGAAGATAATATGGAGAAATAATTGGTGGCTATTGATGCAAAATTACTTTGTTTCCAATGGCCTTTAGAGAAAATGTATGCAACATGGATAGAAAAATATAACAAAAAAAAGTGTATTTGCATTTCAATCGGCCAGGAAGCTTCGACAATCAACATCCTATTCTAAAAATGATAGGATTTTGGAATTTCCAATGATATAATCATTTTTAGTCTGGTTTTTGGCATTCATGATGTAGTCAGCATCAACATCAGCCAACTCAACCAGTTTCAACTACCTTAGAGAGTCTATTTTGAAAAGAGAATCATAGTTTGTAACATGCTCAATCACACTTGTTTTTAAACTGAAGGTGAAAAGTGGAATGAAAATGTATAAAAGTCACAAGTCATGTGACTTTATTAAAGAGTGGTGTAATCATCTCTGAAATAATAACATACAATTCAATTGTGGCCATCCAACAATGGACTGCTCTGGCTGAATGCCCTAAAGATTGGTCAAAATATTCTTATAGTTTTTACACTTATATGATGGAAACCACAAATTGGATTGTTCTTCTAGGCTAGACAATTTAAATTAAAAAGTTAGCAGTTATGAATTCTCACTGAAAGAATATTTAATGAAGGAAGGTTTGTTCTACAAAATATAAGCTCTTGTCAGAGAGAGACCATAGATCAATCAATAAAATCACACTAAAGAAATAAAAAACTGAAACTAGATGTTGAGTTTTCAAATCAAAGCACTATAGTCCACGATTCAATGATATTAATCAGAAGAAAAACATAAATTATATTTAAATCAAAACAAAGTCATTACAAAGAAACAAAATACCTTAAGGGATGTTACTTCATCATTAATATCTCCAGGGCTTGAAACACCAAGGCCCCTGACATAGGCATTTGAAGACATCTTAGTTGGAAAATAGCTGCAGTGTTTAATGAATAGTATACCATTAAGAAGGAAAACACAAGACTTACTTCCATCGTATTCTATTTTTCATCTTTTTCTCAATAAGTCAAATTCACTCAAGAACATTTGTGATGTCATATATTCTTCTTTTTTGCACCTGAAAAACAAAAAAAAAGAACACAACATTCAACATCATGGTTTGATGTAAAAAATTGGGTGTCTAAAGCACTAGATAATATAAGAATAAAAATTATAATAAACAGTAGATCTTGCAAACATAGATATATTTTATTCTCTATCAAAATTCTTACATCCAAAATATCTATAGCTTTGTTGAGATCGAGCACACCATCATCTGCCTTCTTGATCAAACTAATGAATTTCTTTGTCAATAATCTTGTTTTTATGCAACGATCATTGTTCTCTCAAAATCAAATAACTGAATGAGAAAAGCCTCAAATAGAGCTTTAACTTTGATAAGCAACCAACAGTTTCAAAATGCTTATCTCAGAGAATAATTTACCAAGAGAACTATCATAGCGACATGTACTGATCAGAGTATGCACATTGCTAGAAGGAGAACCTAAGGAAACAAAAAAATCAATAGCATCAGGAATACCAATAGTTAAACATCATTTAGGATCTAGCCAAACAAAAATTGGTGTAATTGTAAAAGTCATGTTGCAATCATCTAGATGGTGCTGAGTTCAAATCTTCTTCAATACAAATAAAATAAAATAAAATAAATCATTTAGGATCTAAAGGAAGCAAGAGAACATGGAAGACTATAGGCCATATTATTCTCAATAACTAGAACCCCCAATATCAAGCGAACCATTACAAGAAGTGAGATTCAAAATTTAGAGTATTACCAATGTTTAACCTAGGTGTTTGAGGACTAGTCTTCATACTCTTAGCAATCTTTGATCGACTATATCATCTGTCGCCTTCCCCTCAAACAAGTTTGAGCTTCTCTTTGTTTTGAAAATAATTTAATATTCTCTACTTAACATGGCCAACCATGTGAAGTTGGAAGCTCATTTGGCCCCTCCCCCCTAACATAACTATAAATTCCCTGTTAATATCTAACATTCATTCATTCTTTCATCCATTAATAAAATATAACATTCATTCATTCATCCATTAATAAAATATAGCATTCATTCATTCATTCATCTATTAATAAAATATAACATTCATCCATTAATAAAATATAAAATTCAGTCATTATCAAATAAGGTAGATTACATTCATTTCATTTTTTCATTTTTTGTTTGGAGAAAAGATTAAGTGGAACATTGAATTCTTCATCATTTCCCCCCTCTTCTACTACTTATCTCAGTGTATGCCTCGTCCTATACTCACAATGAGGACGTTGATGTGAAGGGGGGTCCTCTACAATAAAAAAAGATATGGGTTAAATTAAAAACATTTTTTATTATTGCTACAAGTATTTCATTAATTAAAAGAACATACCTGGATTTTATTTACCTGACAGGGCAACACCATCTACTATATCACGTTGTCTAGCCTCAACCTCAACATGGTGAACACCCTCTAAATCCTCTGGAGTTGATATACAAAGTTTAATTACATTAATCAATACACCAATTTCAATTGAATTCATATATAGGAATAATAGTGGTTCTCTTTACCTAATGGGGGCACATCATGTTCCTAATGTTGCCTACCCAGATCATGCTCCACTTGGTCACCACAGTCTACTTGCTCTAAAATATAAACAAAAAAGGTTACAACAATTTAAATTTAAGATGTTTAATTGTATTAATAATTACATTAAAAAAATGGAAAAGAAAATGAATACCTTCACCACTCAGATACACAATAAGACCTTCATCATGTGCAGGTTTTGTTCCAAGATTAGCAGGCTGCATTGCAATGTCATGCACATTGTTATCATTGCTTTCTTATTTAAAACAAAAAATATTCATTTTATGTTGGAAATTAACATCAATTCAATAGATTATTGCTCAATTATTCAATTTGAAATCATTTTCATTTAGCCTATTTACATGTCTTACTAATGCACTGGAATCTCATATTTGGATACTCGACTCTCGTAGGCATTCAACCATAGCTACATAGCCATGCTGGAAGGAAATTATTTTGTCATCTTTCATGGGTGCCACATTGAATTTAGAGCATTGTATTTTTTCTTAATATCATGAATTTTTCTTGTATTGTTAAATTAAACAAAATTATTTGCAATTTATAAATATTTGGATTCGATATTTGATTTATTGTTACTTACAAGTCATGTGACAAGTTTCATATAACCACTAGAGCCTAGTTTTTCTTGGTTGTTCTTTTCTAGTCTGGCCTTAGTTTCCTTTGATGTGTCTATTAGTCTATGAAAAGTTTGAAATATCTTAGATTATATAAATATAAAGGTTAGTAATTAGTACATAATTACATTCTTAATAGTATCACATACCTTCTTCTGGCATCTGGTGGCATATTTCCTTTTTTCCTTTGAATTTTCTCCGTCGCATCCAAAATGAGCTCCCTCCATTTCTAATTTGGAATAATGGGGGGACACTCGTACTTTTGGTTATTCTCTAAATATGTTCTTTACTGGTCCCTCAGATACTTGAGATATTGGCTAAATTTCTCAAGAAACTTTTATTTTTCAAAAACTTTATCTCCAAAGAGCTCAGCCAAACACTCTATGAGCTCATCGTTTAGCTTTTTTTCTTAGTCATTCCACCTTTTAAGAAAAAACAAACTTGTTAGATTCTCAAATGAACTGAAGCTACGTTTAATATACTTCAAGAAATAGATGAAAGGAAAAATATTCTAGCAATGATATGAAATGAAAATAGTCTAATAGGGTTATTTCACATATGATGTTCCACCTTTTATGTATGGTGGGCCCAAATATCTGCAACGTAAGCTCATTCATATTTTTACAAAAAATGTTATTTCGTGCAAAAAATCATGGAATCATTAGTCCAAAAATGATTGATCAATAAGTAAATTACAATTAGACTATATATAATAATAATTTAAATTACCTGGAACCTTCTGTATTTTTAAAGGAAGTGTTTCTTCCTCACTAAACACCAAAGTGAGCTTCAATGATCTTGTACTAGTAACACGGGAAGAACTAGGAAATGATGGTATGTTTTATCAGCAGTAGGATCCTGATGAAATGCATCTCCTGGAGCAAAAAATCAATCCACTATGAAATTTCCCCAAGAAAGAACATTTGAAGAGAAATAAACACATAACAGAAGAGAGAAGAAGAGGGATCTACCAACTCTGGCCTATGCAGGAGTGTATGTCTACATGCTATGCATTAACGACATTACAATTGGAAATACATTCGGGTTTTACCTTGAAGGAGGAGGCATTTGCACTGGAGTATCCACAAGACCTAAAGAATAATGCATTCAATATACAAAACATTAAATATTTTCCAAAAAAGAGTGGTGAATACAAAAACTTTACTTTCAAATATTTTTGCTAATGCTAACCCAAAGGAATTTTTTTTCCAAGAGCTTGATTGTTTTAAACACATTAATAATTTCATATATTTATAAAATTCTCTAAAAACAAATTAATAATTTCATCCTTTCACACTAAAATTATTTTACCTAAACTACGTGTAATGCCCTGATCAAGGTCAACAGGTTGATGATGATGCAAATAATTCTGTAATAACAATACATACATATTTTAGTTAATAACATATAAGAGTATAAAATCTAAACTATTATTGAAAATTTTTTATAATTAAAGATTTCATTAATGCTTACTTACAAGTTTTCTGCTATCTCCATCAATTCTTTCACCCTCACTTTTATCTCAGGAGTTTGAGGCCGTACAAATGCAAAAGAAACAACTTCTTTATTAATTCTTGTAATGACCTTTTCTATCGCCCTGGTAGGATTTGGAGATGATGTGATCTCCTCTTGCAATAAGATTGTCTAGTCCACCTCCATACATGTATCCTGAGGTATCACAGGTGCTTTACCCTTTCTCTGAACATCTGTTTGTGACAAGAATATTAGTAACATTATCAAAATTAGTGCAAACCTCTAATAAAAGAGGATAATAATATAAAATTTTGCTTCTATCTAATTTTTATAATTACAATGACTTTACCTGCATGGAAGAAGGGCTGGGATCTACATCCCTTCCTATGGTATGTAATGAATCAATGTCCCCCTGTGACAAAGATTAAATATAAAAATGTTAGTGAAATGAAATGAATAGAGTTATAAAAAAACCTTAGTAATAAAATGATATATTGAACTCTTTAATTGGAGGTTGGTTTAAATGGTATATAGCATGTACAACCCCCATGATAGTAACTTTGTTTGTATCTATGTGGTTCAAATTGTAATCTATTAGTAGCTCTTCCCCTGCACTTATTGATTTTATTGCACATACAAATACATAATTTTCCTTGCGTGCCTCGAATATGCAATTGGGTTACTTATTATTTGACCCAGGTCACATACTATTTATGAAACCTGTAATATTCCCTATTGTTTTTGACCTTTTGTCAATGTACATTGAAACTCTTTTACTTTGATCATTATCTTTCTGTTGTACATAATTTGGTGACAGTGCATAGCTATGCATACTTTTTGTCTATCGATCAATCGACATCCAATTTTTGTAATTGTGACAAGGTCCGACATACTCCATTAGTTCAAAAACTTTGTTGTAACTGAACTTTATGTCATCCATGGAAAATAGGCCAAAACTATGTAATGAATATGGTGATATGCTACATATCCTCTCGTTAACACAAAATTTAGTGTTTATTGGAGGCAGTTCCTTGGGTACCCATTATTCTGTAGATGTGTGTACCTCAAGGGCACCTCCATGTCACCTTTGGTCTCATCATCATAAAAACATGACCCTCCTTAAGAAAGGAAAAATTACACGCGTTTATTAAATTTTAATCTAATCTTTTTACCTATAGTTGATCTCCCTATTTTAGACCTACTAGAAGAGATACTTTCATCTTCTATTCTTGCATTTACCTCACTCGAGGAAGACACATCTGAAAAATACCTATTTGGTGGTACCTACAATCCATCAAATGAGAGATATAGTTGGTAATGAGCGAGATATAAGAGAAATTAAAATTTGAATAAGCCCAGCTAGGACCTCAATTGTTGACAATTAGAAGTGTTGATTTGTTGTGTTTGTGGAGTTGTGTCACCTTGTGTAGGGTGTTGGAGGTGTCTAGGGATGTGAAAAGAGTAATAACCCTAAGAGTTAAACGTTTGTGCAAAGAAACAGTCCAATTTGGAGGGAATGAAAAATGGGACAGTGATATAAGGTAGTGGGACTAGTGTTGGCTTGTGGGATAGTCACATCAAGGTTGGTAGGTTTGTGATGTAGAGCCTCTACCAAATCCAATCAACTTCCATGGATCTTGATGATCCAATACCATTTCATCAACTATACACCATATCAGAGGCACAATCATAGTTTCATGAACCTATATCTGATAGGTTCACCCACACAAGACACTATAAGAAAATTTTCCACACAATCTAATATGAGGATAAAACATTCAATATCTCCACACTTACATGTCTTTTAGAGACTCAATAAGTAGAATAGCATCTCCTTACAACTAGATTTAATTGACAGTCCATATATTGTTGCACACCACAAATCATCACATTTGTAAAATATGCCAACCTTGAATTGTTAGAATAATTTAGAATAACTGAGAGGGGGGTGAATCATTTATCCTTAGGTCTAGATGTAACAATTAAACTTTCAAACAATTCAACCAACTTAGATCTACTCAACAATCCACTTGGTCTCTATAACATATGATGACATATAACTAATTGAATGTTTGAAGATGTTAAGTTGATCACTGAAATGAAGAAAGATAATGCAAGACATTAAAATTAGTTAATGGATTGTATTGTCATTGATGTCAACTTGATATAATATGATTTGTTATATACAAAGTGTCAAAGACTTTAGAGAATTAGAGAGATAAAGATTATGCTTTCAGTAATGCATAAAAGACTAGTATTCACTAAGTGACTACAAACACCAATGGCTAGTGGAACCTGAAAGACAGAGAAACCTGAGAGAAAATTCATAGTGATGCCCGAGCAAGAAACCTAACAAGCATTACCGACGAGAAGAATCACAAGCATTACCGACAGCCAAAATTATAGTGTTACCCGATGAGAAAAAATTCACAGTGATGCCTGAAGGACAGACAACCCTAACAGACAAACAATATCGACAGAGAATCCCAAGGAGAACTAAAGTGTTGACTGAAGCTATCAAAGAGTTAAAACACCGAAAATAATTGAAGTTTAGAAATGACAAAATACTTAGTTGGAAGAGCTAAAAATAGACTTAACTGGTTGTTAACATTGTTTTCATCGACAAGTTAAAGCTAGAGATAAGTAAAATATTTAAAGTTGTTTTATCTAGTTGGCAAGAAGATTTCAATGAGATAAAATAGGAGTTAAGCTTTAAAGCAAGATTGGCTACAATTGCAGATCATGCCAAGAACAAGAAAATCAAGAAGTGAGAAATGGTGATATCATGTCTATAAAGAGACAATGTAATTCATTATGATTAAGGGGAGTGAATGAAAAAGAAGGATGTTGAAGAGAAACTGATGAAGAACAACTTCATATAGTAAATGATCAATGAAGCTGAGGAAAGAGCTAAATATTTCTGTAGACACCGAGCAAAAAAGAAGCACAACATCACCGAGTAGAAAGAGTGGAGCCAAGGTATTGAAAAGACGTATTGATCAGAAAGGTTAAATGAGATTACAATAGATCTAAAAATATGCAAGTCTAGGTTATATGTGTGAATAGATCATTTATTGTTTTAGTTTAACCATTTATTCAGAAAGTCTCTTAACTAGACAGGACTTAACAATCCTTTCTATATTGAGATACATCCCAAGGAGTATCAAAAATTTTGATCATGAAGACAGTATGAGATGTCAGATACCATTTGACAAACTACACTGGGTTTGGTCAGAGAAGGTAGCATAGAGATGCTCGATATCAAGTGACAAACTATTCTATTTAAATCCTCTAACACACCTAACAATGTGTTTGTAACCTTTGAAAGGGTTGGCTCTTCACCAACCTCATTTCAGAAGAGTGAAAATTTTGGGTTATTAGTCCCAAGTGGTTTTTCCCTTAACAAGGTTTCCACATTAAAAATTCATGTGTCAATGTGTTTATGAGTCATTACTTTAGTGTTTTGCATTACACATAACTAATCTGGATTGATCAGTATACACTAAGCAATTTACTATTTTTCGGTAAATGAAAGACTGTTATTCGGTAAACATCAAGAAAAAGGTTTTGTAGTGAACTCCAAGTAGTTATTTGATAAGTTTATTTGAAGGCATACATCTTGTAGGACTGAAGATAACTAGAGGCTTAATATTGTGGTACTAAGTTTTTGGGTTGATTTATTGGAATATTTTTTAGGCCACTGATTAACCCCCCTCTCTCAGTTATTCTAACAACATATAATCAGTAACATAAAATTGCAGTCCATTGTCCTAAAATAATCAACTTGTAGAATATATTACTCTCAGTAGTAAAGCATATCAAATAATATTCACACAAGAATGACACTAGGATTTAACGTGGAAACTCAATATGGGAAAAACCACCAGTAAAATGCTACCAATTTTTCACTCTTTTGAAGTGAGCTCTATGAGTAGCCAACCCTGTTAAAGGTTACAATACACATTGTTAGGTGTGAACCTGTTAAAGGATTTTAACTGATACAATGGTTAGAAATTAATAGTAGTTTTGATCTGAAACATACAACTCACTTTGCAAATACATATTCACTTTAGCTTAAATTCTAATTCATTTAATTTCCTCCATTGTCATCTCTATCTCTCAGATATACTTGGAAATCCATCAAGCAATCACCACTTCATAGTTATGTATTGTTCTTCTCAGCCTTGTCTGCCTTCGGCTTAGATTTTCCAATCAACTAAATCGACCTCTCTACACATAACCTGCAATTAGGTTAATCTTATACCTCTCTAATTAGGTAGCTTGATCTTTTTCCACTTAATCATCACTATAGATCTTAGGGTTTAGTAAGATCCAATGGATCCTTCCAACATTTCGTTCTCCTTCTACCTTGTAGATACATCTAAAAAACTCCTTCTTGAGTCCATGCATATAAACGGTTAAACATATATTAAATCCTCATTAAATTATCCATGACGTTCATTATTATCTTAAATACACTTTACATATCCCGAGAATTCAACTATGTCAGCTGGGATATCAAATCTTTCTTAAACTATTAAAAACTGACACTCGGTCATCACTGTATTCTTCCACTCGGTCATGACTACATAACTCGGTAATTACTGATGCTCGGTCAACACTATATTTTCTCGACATGTACTAGTGCTCGGTCGACACTCACATCACTTGGCATAAACATAAGTTCCTTAATCTTCTACTCTTTTTCTCGGTCAAGACTAAGCTTTTATTCTTCCATTATTCACTTGGTGTTAAAGATAAACAACACATTACCTTGCCAATGTGCAATCTAATCAAGTACCCATTGTAGTTTCACACAACTCCATCATTTCACTAGGTCTTCTTGCTATCTCCTCTTTTCAAATCTTCTTCATTAATCAATTGATATGGAAATTTACTTATATAGCAACTATCTTACCAATTAAGGTTTGACATCAATGACAATATAACAATTGTTTCAATTGTAGCTTCCAACAATCTCCCTCTTTTGCATTGATGGAAAATACCACATGCAAACAACACATGCATAGTTACCAAACAATCCAAAAAGTACATTCTATAAATAGATTTTCATTAATGTCCTTAGCTTCATTCTTATTCACTCCAATGCAAATATTAGCTCCCTCTTAGATAGATTTATTTCTTTACTTATCTCCCTCATAGTATTATCTGTGTAACTTAATATCTCCCTCATAGTATTATCTCCCTCTTTGACAATAATGCCAAAGTCATTCATTTTTTCCATGTAGATATCTATGTGTCAGGTTTTTGAACTATATGCTCCCTCTGTCATCTTGATTATGAATTATTAACATCTTGTGCTTCTCTTCACAGCTTTAGGCAACTCCTAAAGTGTGACCTCCTTTGCATCAATTTGTCAGATATTCTAGGTAATAAATTTGATGCAATCACTCCATTTGATCTTAGTTAGCCTCAGCTATGGGAATAACCCCTAATTTACCTATCAAATACTCATGTGCATCATTAGGTAATGCTTTAGTAGATATATCTACTAACTGTTCCTTTGTATTCACATATTCCAATCTTACTTCTTTGCCTTGAACTAGCTCTCTCAAGTAATGATACTTTATGGAAATATGCTTGATCTTAGTGTGCATCATAGGATTCTTTGATATATTGATAGCACTTGTGTTATCACATAAAATAACAATTGGTTCAGTGATTTCTTCCTTCATACCTTTCAGTAATTTCTTGATCCACACTATTTTGAATAATTAACTGTTGCTACCACATATTCAGCTTCTGTTGTAGATTGAGAAATACAATTTTTTTTCTTTCTTGTCCAAGATACTAATCTCTATCCCAAAAATAATGCACCACCACTTGTACTCTTTCTATTTTCAACATTGCCTACCCAATCTACATCAGTATAAACTTTTAGTTCAAACTTATATTTCTTCTTATAATACTATCCATAGTTCTCTGTTCCTTTCAGATATCTCAGTATCCTTTTCACTGCCATCATGTGACTATCTTTAGGATATCCATAAAATATTTCAAAAATCCCAACTACTAATGCAATATTGTTAGAATAACTAAGAGGGGGGTGTGAATTAGTGGCCTCAAAAATTAATCCAATAATTCAACCAAAACTTTATACCGCAAATATAAAACCTCTAGTTATCTTCAGTCCTACAAGATGTATGCCTTTAAGTAAACTTATCAAATATATATTTCTCAGTGATTATACTATTTATCCTTTTCTTAAGCTTTACCAAATAGAAGTTTATCTTTTCCTAGGCTTTACCGAATATCAATAAATAAACTTAGTATTTACCGATCAATCCTATTTTAGTAATGTGTAAAGAAAAACATTAAAGCAATTAACCATATACACATTTGACACATGGATTTTTAAAGTGGAAACCCTATTAAGGGAAAAACCACTTGGGACCGATAACCCAAAATTTTAACTATTCTAAAGTGAGCTCGGTGAAGAGCCAACCCTGTTAAATGTTATAAACACAATGTTAAGTGTGATCTTGTTAGAGGATTTAAAACTAACAGTTTATCACTTGACCTAGCATTCACTATGTGGTCAACATTAAAACCTTTTGATACTCCTTAGGATGTATCTCAATATAATATGGATGGCTAAATCCCACTCAGTTAAAAGATTTTCTGATCCAATGGTTAAACTGAAATAGTAAGTGATATGTTCATTAATACAAATAAACTTTGCAGATGTTCAGATCTATTTTAAGTCCATAATACCTCTTCTAATTAATATAATCTTCAATTCCTTTGGTCACGTCCTTTATTTCTACTCGGTGAATGTTATTGCTTCTCTGTTGCTTGTTGTCTGCAGAATTTTTGGGTCTATCCTTTAGCATGTATGATAAGATATGGATGAAGACTTCTATCTTCACTAGAATTATATTCATCATTCCTCTCTTCATAATTAATTACTTGTATCTCTATATAGACATGATTTCACTGTTCATTCTTCTTGTTTTCTTCATTGATCATTTCTTGATACGTAAAGATCACCATGCTTGCTTTAGTTTTATTCCATAAATCTCTCCTTGTTTTTTGGAATAAAACATGCTTTTAAATCTTCTTCTTATCTTTAGCTTCTAACTGATTGATAAAAATAAAGCAAACAATTAGTTAACTCTAAATATAGCTCTTCCAGCTAAGTTGTTTTGTCATTTTCTAACTTTAGTTCCCATCTGTCAACACTTCACTTGTGCTCGGTGACTACTGTAGATAGCTCGGGCATCAACTTCTATTTTATTTGGTGACAAATACAGTTAGCTCGGTAATGCTTTCTCGGGTATCAATTTCTCGAGTAACACTGTCCGTCAGTTAACACTGTAAACTTCTATGCTCAGGTTTCATTGTCTGTCGGGGTTTATTGTCACTCGGTGTATATGGTTACCGACAACAAAAAATTTGTCTCTTTAGATATTTAAGTGTTGTGACAATATGTGTATGATATATCATACCATATCAAGTTGAAATAAATGACAATACACTACATTAACTGATTTAATGTCTTGCATTTACTTTCTATAGCTTGGTGATCATCAACTTTGTCATCTTCAAACATTCAATCAGTTATAGTTCATCAATCTCTCCCTTTGGCATTGATGGAAACATATTACCAATACAATATGAAATATATTAGTTGTAGTTCATCAAACTCTCCCAAACTATTTTTTCTATAACCGATTCAAATATGTGATTCCCGGTAAGCTCTTCTAGCTTAGATTTGATTCTTGAAGAGTACTTTCTTTATTCATTCCCTTCAATGGATAGATGTAGCAGCTTCTCTTTCTATCTCTCCCTTTGTTGTAGAATCTCTTCTCCCTTTTTTGGATAGATATGCAGTGCTAACATTTTTCCAATTCTCTCCCTTAGATGGATGGTTGTTTCTTTGAATCTTTGTTTGATGTTTTCTCTCCCTTTGGATGATCATGATATATATTTCATATGGATATATTCTCTCCTTTTAACAACAAAGCCAAAATTAAATATATCATTGAATTCTTCTTTCCATCAGTAATACAACTTTGTAGTAGCGAATAATATCTCTAGTGTTTGGTTTAGATAAGTACCTTCTTTTACTGATATATCATTTTTGTCCATCTCTTTGCTTGCATCGACATGAATGATCTTCTAATAATGTGTAGGCTGATGCAACCTTCTATTAAGCTTAGTAGCCAGTAGACAAGGGTTAGACTCCTAGTCTCTTTCTCAGGTACTCAAATGTATCTTTTGGAAATGGCTTTGTGAATATGTTTGCTAATTATTCTTTGGATTGCACATATTCTAGTATCACTTCTTTCTCTTGTACTTGTTCCCTTAAGTAATGATACTTGATAGCAATATGCTTTGTCTTAGCATGCATGACAGGGTTCTTTGAAATATTGATAGAACTTGTATTATCACAATAGATAATCACTGGATCAAGGATTTCCATGTTCATACCTTTAGAAATTTCTTGATCCATGCAATGTTAGAGAAATTTGCAGCAACAACCACATATTCTTCTTTTATAGTGGATTGTGAGATGCGTCCTTTCTTTTGCTTATCCATATGACAAGTTTTTCACCCATAAAGAATGCATCTCCTGTTGTGCTCTTTCTATCATCTATGCTTCCAGCCCAATTAACATCTGTATAGACTTGAAGCTCAAATTTTCCTTCTTTATTATACCACAGACCATAGCCTTTGGTATTATTTAGATATCTCAGAATCCTTTTGATAGCAGTCATGTGTGATTCCTCAGAATTAGCAGAGAATCTTGCAACTATACCAACTGCATGTGCTATATCTCGTCTAGTATGTACAACATACATTATCTTTCCAATCATAGATATATATAAGGTGTGATTTACCTCTATTGACTTTTCTTCCTTTGTCAATTTGCATGTGGTTTCCATCAGTGTTCCAACTGGTTTGGAGTCCTCCATCTTGAATATCTTCATAACTTCCTTGATGTATTTGGATTGAGTGATGTAGGTGCCTGCATCCTATTGTAGAATCTGTAGACCAAGAAAAAATTTGGTCTCTCCAAACATTGACATCTCAAACTCTTTGCTCATTTCATCAGCAAATGATTTTCATAATAGATCATTACCTCCAAATATGATAACATCAAAAAATATCTCAACAATCAAAATAATATCATCAATATCTTCTTTTAAATACAAATTACTATTATCACTTGTTCTTACAAATCCAATAATAATGAGATAAGAGTGAAGTCTTTCATACCATCCTCTCGGTGCTTGTTTCAATCCATACAAGGCTTTGTGTAGTCTACATACCATTTTCCTCTTGTTAAGATCAACAAACCCTTCTGGTTGTTCAATGTATACCTCTTCTTCTAGTATTCCATTCAGAAATGCAGATTTGACATCCATTTGGTATGCCTTGAATCATTTGAAGGAAACATAAGAAATTAGAATTCTTACTCCTAGTCTAGCAATGGGTGCAAATGTTTCTCCATAGTCAATACCTTCTTCTGCATACCCTTTGAATACTAATCTTTCTTTGCTTCTTGTGACTTCTCCATTCTCATTCAGCTTGTTTCTGAATATCCATTTGGTACCAATGACATTTTTGTCATTTGGTATAGGTACTAATGTCCATATTCTATTCTTCTCAATCTATTAAATGTCTTCATTCTTGGGTGCATTATTAATAGATTTAGGCTGAAAATCACAAACCAAACATGTAGTGTTCAGTGACTTACTTGTTGTTCTCATTCCAGCCTTTTTATCTCCAATTATTTGATTCCGTGGATGATGTCTTCTGACATACTTGGAAATTACCAGTTCAAATCTTTGTTCATCATTCTGATCATCATCTTGACCTTCATTTTGATCTTCATTGCCTGGTTCATCATTGTGAGCGATTTCCTCATTTTCAGTGTTTGCAACATGTTGCTCAAGTGCATTGTTCTGTCACTTGGTAGTGATACACTGTTGCTTTGGAAGAGTGTCAGGTTCTTCACTATAAACAAATCTACTGTAATATTTTAGTTCCTTTCTAATTTCCTCATCATTTTTCTTAGCAAATTCACGCACTTTAACATTTACAATTTCAATGATTTTGTTAGAAGATTTGTTAAGACATTTATAAGCCTTTCTTTTGGTAGAATAACGTAGAAATATTCCTTCATCACTTTTGGAGTCAATCTTGTTAGAGTAATAGTCTATCAGGGTTACTAATTTAAATCATTATGATCTAATTAGTAACTTCCCTATTCACTCTAGTTTGCTTAAGCTAACCTTAGGTAGTTTCTATTTCTGTTAGTTTCCC
>MU223242.1:1472150-1493389 GCA_018584345.1 Thuja plicata | reverse complement strand
TCTAATTAGTAACTTCCCTATTCACTCTAGTTTGCTTAAGCTAACCTTAGGTAGTTTCTATTTCTGTTAGTTTCCCTTTTTAGGGTTTCGACATCCTTTATAAGGATTGTCCTCTTTGTATTTCATATCGAGGTTGTAAATCATTTCATTGTTGTTAATAGATTATCATTTCTTGCAACATGCTTTTTCAATCTCTGGCCTATCAGCCGCCATAGCTTCTCCTTCTGTCTTCTTCTTCTGTGTAACAGCTTTGCATGCAGGTGTTTCTTGGGTAGATTGATGTTCATCAATCTCAACAAATCTTTCCATTTCTATCATCTTTTAATATATAACATTAACTTCCAAAAATTCTAAATTAACTTACATTAGGTGTGTATCCATACCATATCTCATAAGGTGTCTTACTGCTATCTTTCTTCAATTGAACCCGTCCTTTATTTCTACTCGGTGAATGTTATTGCTTCTCTGTTGCTTGGTGTCTGCAGAATTTTTGGGTCTATCCTTTAGCATGTATGATCAGATATGCCTGAAGACTTCTATCTTCACCAGAATTATATTCATCATTCCTCTCTTCATAATGAATTACTTGTCTCTCTATATAGACATGATTTCACCATTCATTCTTCTTATTTTCTTCATTGATCATTTCTTGATCCATAAAGCTCACCATGCTTACTTTAGTTTTATTCCATAAATCTCTCCTTTTTTTCTAGAATAAAACATGCTTTTAAATATTCTTCTTATCTTTAGCTTTTAACTGATTGATAGAAATAAAGCAAACAATTAGTTAAATCTAAATATAGCTCTTCCAGCTAAGTTGTTTTGTCATTTTCTAACTTTAGTTCCCGTCTGTCAACACTTCAGTTGTGCTCGGTGACTACTACAGATAGCTCAGGCATTAACTTCTATTTTATTTTGTGACAAATACAATTAGCTTGGTAATTCTTTCTTGGGCATCAATTTCTCTGGTAACACTGTCCGTCAGTTAACACTGTAAACTTCTATTCTCAGGGTTCATTGTCCATCGGGGTTTATTCTCACTCGGTGTATATGGTTACCGACAACAAAAAATTTGTCTCTTCAGATATTTAAGTGTTGTGACAATATGTGTATGATAAATCATACCATATCAAGTTGAAATCAATGACAATACACTACATTAACTTATTTAATGTCTTGCATTTACTTTCTAAAGCTTGGTGATCATCAACTTTGTCATCTTCAAACATTCAATCAGTTGTAGTTCATCAATCTCTCCCTTTGGCATTGATGGAAACATATTACCAATACAATATGCAATATATTAGTTGCATTTCATCAAACTCTCCCAAACTATTTGTTCTATAACCGATTCAAATATGTGATTCTCGGTAAGCTCTTCTAGCTTAGATTTGATTCTTGAAGAGCACTTTCTTTAATTCATTCCCTTCAATGGATAGATGTAGAAGCTTCTCTTTCTATCTCTCCCTTTGTTGTAGAATCTCTTCTCCCCTTTTTGGATAGATATGCAGTGTTAACTTTTATCCAATTCTCTCCCTTAGATGGATGGTTGTTTCTTTGAATCTTTCTTTGATGTTTTCTCTCCCTTTGGATGATCATGATATATATTTCATATGGATATATTCTCTCCTTTTGACAACAATGCCAAAATTAAATATATCATTGAATTCTTCTTTCCATTAGTAATACAACTCTGTAGTAGCCAATAATATCTCTGGTGTTTGGTTCATATAAGTACCTTCTTATACTGATATATCATTGTTGTCCATATCTTTGCTTGCATCAACATGAATGATCTTCTAATAATGTATAGGCTGATGCAGCCTTCTATTCAGCTTAGTGGCTAGTAGACAAGGGTCAGACTCCTAGTCTCTTTCTCAGGTACTCAAATGTATCTTTTGGAAATGGCTTTCTGAATATGTTTGCTAATTGTTCTTTGGATTGATCATATTCTAGTATCACTTCTTTCTCTTGTACTTGTTCCCTTAAGTAATGATACTTGATAGCAATATGCTTTGTCTTAGCATGCATGACAGGGTTCTTTAAATATTGATAGAACTTGTATTATCATAATAGATAATCACTGGATCAAGGATTTCCATGTTCATACCTTTTAGAAATTGCTTGATCCATGCAATTTTAGAGTAATTTGCAGAAACAACCACATATTCTTCTTTTGTAGTGGATTGTGAGATGCATCCTTTCTTTTGCTTATCCATGTGACAAGTTTTTCACCCATAAAGAATGCATCTCCTATTGTGCTCTTTCTATCATCTATGTTTCCAGCCCAATTAACATCTGTATAGACTTGAAGCTCAAATTTTCCTTCTTTATTATACCACAGACCATAGTCTTCGGTATTATTTAGATATCTCAGAATCCTTTTGACATCAGTCATGTGTGATTCCTTGGAATTAGCAGAGAATCTTGCAACTATACCAACTGCATGTGATATATCTAGTCTAGTATGTACAACATACATTAGCTTTCCAATCATAGATATATATAAGGTGTGATTTACCTCTATTGACTTTTCTTCCTTTGTCAATTTTCATGTGGTTGGCATTTGTGTTCCAACTGGTTTGGAATCCTCCATCTTGAATATCTTCATAACTTCCTTGATGTATTTGGATTGAGTAATGTAGGTGCATGCATCCTGTTGTAGAATCTGTAGACCAAGAAAAAATTTGGTCTTTCCAAACATTGACATCTCAAACTCTTTGCTCATTTCATCAGAAAATGATTTTCATAATAGATCATTACCTCCAAATATGATATCATCAAAAAATATCTCAGCAATCAAAATAATATCATCAATATCTTCTTTTAAATACAGATTACTATTATCACTTGTTCTTACAAATCCAATACTAATGAGATAAGAGTGAAGTCTTTCATACCATGCTCTCGGTGCTTGTTTCAATCCATATAAGGCTTTGTGTAGTCTACATACCATTTTCCTCTTGTTAGGATCAACAAACCCTTCTGGTTGTTCAATGTATACCTCTTCTTCTAGTATTCCATTCAGATATGTAGATTTGACATCCATTTGGTATGCCTTGAATCCTTTGAAGGAAACATAAGAAATTATAATTCTTAATCCTAGTCTAGAAATGGGTGCAAATGTTTCTCCATAGTCAATACCTTCTTCTTCTACATACCCTTTGAATACTAATCTTGCTTTCCTTCTTGTGACTTCTCCATTCTCATTTAGCTTGTTTCTGAATATCCATTTGGTACCAATGACATTTTTGTCATTTGGTCTAGGTACTAATGTCCATGTTCTATTCTTCTCAATCTGTTAAATGTCTTCATGCTTGGGTGCAGTATTAACAGATTTAGGCTCAAAATCACAAACCAAACATCTAGTGTTCAGTGACTTACTTGTTGTTCTCATTCCAGCCTTTTTATCTCCAATTATTTGATTTCATGGATGGTGTCTTCTGACATACTTGGAAAGTACCGGTTCAAATCTTTGTTCATCATTCTGAACATCATCTTGACCTTCATTTTGATCTTCATTGCCCAGTTCATCATTGTGAGCAATTTCCTAATTTTGAGTGTGTGCAACATGTTGCTCAGGTGCATTGTTCTGTCACTCAGTAGTGATACACTTTTGCTCAAGAAGAGTGTCAGGTTCTTCAATATAAACAAATTTGTTGTAATATTTTAGTTCCTTTCTACTTTCCTCATCATTTTTCTTACCAAATTCATGCACTTTAACATTTACACTTTCAATGATTTTGTTAGAAGATTTGTTAAGACATTTATAAGCCTTTCTTTTGGTAGAATAACCTATAAATATTCCTTCATCACTTTTGGAGTCAATCTTTCCATTTCTATCATCTTTTAATATATAACATTGACTTCCAAAAATTCTAAATTAACTTACATTAGGTGTGTATCCATACCATATCTCATAAGGTGTCTTACTGCTATCTTTCTTCAATTGAACCCGTCCTTTATTTCTACTTGGTGAATGTTATTGCTTCTCTGTTGCTTGGTGTCTGCAGAATTTTTGGGTCTATCCTTTAGCATGTATGATTAGATATGCATGAAGAATTCTATCTTCACCAGAATTATATTCATCATTCCTCTCTTCATAATGAATTACTTGTCTCTCTATATAGACATGATTTCACCATTCATTCTTCTTGTTTTCTTCATTGATCATTTCTTGATCTGTAAAGCTCACCATGCTTGCTTTAGTTTTATTCCATAAATCTCTCCTTGTTTTCTAGAATAAAACATGCTTTCAAATATTCTTCTTATCTTTAGCTTTTAACTGATTGATAGAAATAAAGCAAACAATTAGTTAACTCTAAATATAGCTCTTCCAGCTAAGTTGTTTTGTCATTTTCTAACTTTAGTTCCCGTCTGTCAACACTTCAGTTGTGCTCGGTGACTACTACAGATAGTTCAGGCATCAACTTCTATTTTATTTGGTGACAAATACAATTAGCTCGATACTTCTTTCTCGAGTAACACTATCCGTCAGTTAACACTGTAAACTTCTATGCTCAAGGTTCATTGTCCATCGGGGTTTATTGTCACTCGGTGTATATGGTTACCGACAACAAAAAATTTGTCTCTTCAGATATTTAAGTGTTGTGAAAATATGTGTATGATAAATCATACCATATCAAGTTGAAATCAATGACAATACACTAAATTAACTGATTTAATGTCTTGCATTTACTTTCTATATCTTGGTCATCATCAACTTTGTCATCTTCAAACATTCAATCAGTTATAGTTCATCAATCTCTCCCTTTGGCATTGATGGAAACATATTACCAATACAATATGAAATATATTAGTTGTAGTTCATCAAACTCTCCCAAACTATTTGTTCTATAACCGATTCAAATATGTGATTCTTGGTAAGCTCTTCTAGCTTAGATTTGATTCTTGAAGAGAACTTTCTTTAATTCATTCCCTTCAATGGATAGATGTAGAAGCTTCTCTTTCTATGTCTCCCTTTGTTGTAGAATCTCTTATCCCTTTTTTGGATAGATATGCAGTGTTAAATTTTTTCCAATTCTCTCCCTTAGATGGATGGTTTTTTATTTGAATCTTTCTTTGATTTTTTCTCTCCCTTTGGATGATCATGATATATATTTCATATGGATATATTCTCTCCTTTTGACAATAATGCCAAAATTAAATATATCATTGAATTCTTCTTTCCATCAGTAATACAGCTCTGTAGTAGCCAATAATATCTCTTGTGTTTGGTTTAGATAAGTACCTTCTTGTACTAATATATCATTGTCGTCCATCTCTTTGCTTGCATCAACATGAATGATCTTCTAATAATGTGTAGGTTGATGCAGCCTTCTATTCAACTTAGTGGCCAGTAGACAAGGGTTAGACTCCTAGTCTCTTTCTCAGGTACTCAAATGTATCTTTTGGAAATGGCTTTGTGAATATGTTTTCTAATTATTCTTTAGATTGCACATATTCCAGTATCACCTATTTCTCTTGTACTTGTTCCCTTAAGTAATGATACTTGATAGCAATATGCTTTTTCTTAGCATGCATGACAGGGTTCTTTGAAATATTGATAGAACTTGTATTATCACAATAGATAATCACTGGATCAAGGATTTCCATGTTCATACCTTTTAGAAATTGCTTGATCCATGCAATATTAGAGTAATTTGCAGAAACAACCACATATTCTTCTTTTGTAGTGGATTGTGAGATGCATCCTTTGTTTTTCTTATCCATGTGACAAGTTTTTCACCCATAAAGAATGCACCTCCTATTGTGCTCTTTCTATCATCTATGTTTCCAGCCCAATTAACATCTATATAGACTTGAAGCTCAAATTTTTCTTCTTTATTATACCACAGACCATAGTCTTTGGTATTCTTTAGATATCTCAGAATCCTTTTGATAGCAGTCATGTGTGATTCCTTTGAATTCTGAATAATCTTGCAACTATACCAACTGCATGTGCTATATCTGGTCTAGTATGTACAACATACATTAGCTTTCCAATCATAGATATATTTAAGGTGTGATTTACCTCTATTGACTTTTCTTCCTTTATCAATTTGCATGTGGTTTCCATCAGTGTTCCAACTGGTTTGGAGTCCTCCATCTTGAATATCTTCATAACTTCCTTGATGTATTTGGATTGAGTGATGTAGGTGTCTGCATCCTATTGTAGAATCTGTAGACCAAGAAAAAATTTGGTCTCTCCAAACATTGACATCTCAAACTCTTTTCTCATTTCATTAGCAAATTATTTTCATAATAGATCATTACTTCCAAATATGATATCATTAAAAAATATCTCAACAATCAAAATAATATCATCAATATCTTCTTTTAAATAAAGATTACTATTATCACTTGTTCTTACAAATCCAATACTAATGAGATAAGAGTGAATTCTTTCATACCATGCTCTCAGTGCTTGTTTCAATCCATACAAGGCTTTGTGTAGTCTACATACCATTTTCCTCTTGTTAGGATCAACAAACCCTTCTGGTTGTTCAATGCATACCTCTTCTTCTAGTATTCCATTCAGAAATGTAGATTTGACATCCATTTGGTATGCCTTGAATCCTTTGAATGAAACATAAGAAATTATAATTCTTACTCCTAGTCTAGCAATGGGTGCAAAGGTTTCTCCATAGTCAATACCTTCTTCTGCATAACCTTTGTATACTAATGTTTCTTTGTTTCTTGTGACTTCTCCATTCTCATTCAACTTGTTTCTGAATATCCATTTGGTACCAATGACATTTTTGTCATTTGGTCTAGGTACTAATGTCCATGTTCTATTCTTCTCAATCTGTTAAATGTCTTCATTCTTGAGTGCAGTATTAATAGATTTAGGCTCAAAATCACAAACCAAACATCTAGTGTTCAGTGAATTACTTCTTGTTCTCATTCCAGCCTTTTTATCTCCAATTATTTGATTTCGTGGATGGTGTTTTCTGACATACTTGGAAAGTACCAGTTCAAATCTTTGTTCATCATTCTGATCATCATCTTGACCTTCATTTTGATCTTCATTACTCGGTTCATCATTGTGAGAAATTTCCTATTTTTCAGTGTGTGCAGCATGTTTCTCAGGTGCATTGTTCTGTCACTTGGTAGTGATACACTGTTGCTCAGGAAGAGTGTCAGGTTCTGCACTATAAACAAATCTGTTGGAATATTTTAGTTCCTTTCTACTTTCCTCATCATTTTTCTTACCAAATTCATGCACTTTAACATTTACACTTTCAATGATTTTTTTAGAAGATTTGTTAAGACATTTATAAGCCTTTCTTTTGGTAGAATAACGTAGAAATATTCCTTCATCACTTTTTGAGTCAATCTTTCCATTTCTATCATCTTTTAATATATAACATTGTATTCCAAAAATTCTAAATTAACTTACATTAGGTGTGTATCCATACCATATCTCATAAGGTGTCTTACTTCTATCTTTCTTTAATTGAACCCGTCCTTTATTTCTACTCGGTGAATGTTATTGCTTCTCTGTTGCTTGGTGTCTGTAGAATTTTTGGGTCTATTCTTTAGCATGTATGATCAGATATGCATGAAGACTTCTATCTTCACCAGAATTATATTCATCATTCCTCTCTTCATAATGAATTACTTTTCTCTCTATATAGACATGATTTCACCATTCATTCTTCTTGTTTTCTTCATTAATCATTTCTTGATCCGTAAAGCTCACCATGCTTGCTTTAGTTTTATTCCATAAATCTCTCCTTATTTTCTAGAATAAAACATGCTTTTAAATCTTCT
The DNA here is from genome assembly GCA_018584345.1 of Thuja plicata. Taxonomy (NCBI): domain Eukaryota; kingdom Viridiplantae; phylum Streptophyta; class Pinopsida; order Cupressales; family Cupressaceae; genus Thuja; species Thuja plicata. Next base: position 1,485,613 of record MU223242.1, on the reverse strand, counting down.
TCTTATCTTTATCTTTTAACTGATTGATAGAAATAAAGCAAACAATTAGTTAACTCTAAATATAGCTCTTCCAGCTAAGTTGTTTTGTCATTTTCTAAATTTAGTTCCCATCTGTCAACACTTCAGTTGTGCTCGGTGACTACTGCAGATAGCCCGAGCATCAACTTCTATTTTATTTGGTGACAATACAATTATCTAGGTAATGCGTTCTCGGGTATCAATTTCTCAGGTAACACTGTCCATCGGTTAACACTGTAAAATTCTATGCTCAGGGTTCATTGTCCATCGGGGTTTATTGTCACTCGATGTATATGGTTACCGACGACAAAAAATTTGTCTCTTCAGATATTTAAGTGTTGTGACAATATGTGTATGATAAATCATACCATATCAAGTTGAAATCAATGACAATACACTACATTAAGTGATTTAATGTCTTGCATTTACTTTCTACAGCTTGGTGATCATCAACTTTGTCATTTGCAAACATTGAATCAGTTATAGTTCATCAATCTCTCCCTTTGGCATTGATGGAAACATATTACCAATACAATATGAAATATATTAGTGTTAGTTCATCAAACTCTCCCAAACTGTTTGTTCTATAACTGATTTGTTAGTCCAAATCTTGATCTTTGTCCTTAATATTCCTTTTTTAGAGTCGCCTTTTTTTTTGTGTATCTCAAGCTGCCTAAGCCCTCATGTTTAAAATCCCAGTGAAAGTTCTTCCCTATGTTTCGTCCTTCCTCGTTAAAAAGAGGAAAGTCTTTTGCTAACATATCTTTTGAATAGGTTTGAACAGGTTTGAATAGGCTTGAACACCTATGAACAACCTTGAACTTGTTCAAGGGTGTTCAAGCATGTTCAAGTTAGTTCATTTTATTTATAAAGAAGAAGCGGATGATTAGAATTTTCGCTAAAGGAAGGTGTTTTGTGATCACCAGATTACGGAAGTTTGGCCAGTTTAGGGTGGAAGATTATCAGTTAAATGTTTTGGCCCTCGGTATCAAAGTGTTGGTGGGATATTAAGGAACGGGCTTGAATGAAGGTGAACACATACGAATAGCATTGAACTTGTTCAAGAGTGTTCAAGAAAGTTCAAGGATCTTTAAAATGACAGGTGGCATAAATCAAGGACAGCCGCTGTCTTTTCAGGCATGGGTCCCACTCGGGTAAAACTTTTAATGAAGAGGTCTTTTTGGCAGTGGCTAAATCATGTCTGAGCTGTCAAATTAATGAGGAGTTTGTGCAACATAAAAGTTTGTGCAAAGTGGTAGTAAATGATCGTGTGTGGGAATGGTCACTTCTCTTTTCGAGACATTATTGTCTTAATTATGGGTAGTTAATTACTCATTCTAGATGTTTCCTTTAAAATCCCTCCTTGGAATTCATTTTTGAATTACTGTTGTTCTCTATATGCACAAAGAACAGAGGTAAGGGTTTTTCAGAGCTCCAGTTGCAGAATTTTCCTCAGAGACTAAGGTAAGTCAGGCTGTCATTCTTCCAATGTTTAAATTTAAAAGCTGGTGAATTTGGTGGGGGTTTCTATAGAAATTCGCAGTCTGTTCTTGCAAAATGAAATCAACATTTCATTTCTTTGGGAATGTGTCTAGTTTATTCTGTGAAAATTCTATCGTAACAGACACAGACCTAGAAGGTTATGATATTGAAGGGATAGATGATAGGCTTACTACATGTGTGGAAGAAAATGTCCCTTCTATGGAAATTTTGAGTAGCAGGTTATGTATAGCTGCATGTTTCCCTCCTTCCATCATTTTCACTGAGCTTGTTCATTAATGTATTAAACATTATGATCAGTGAACTGAGTCAATTCTTAATAGGAATGACAAAGTGTTGATGGTCGTAAATAAAGGAATTGTTGCCTCGGCTTTCCAAATCCAAGAATGGACTTTCTCAGCTTTTTCTCCCGCCCAATCTCTATTTAAATTCAAACCCAATGCTGATGTGAACCGTACTTCCATGGCTAAGTATTGGTTGATAAATTCCCAAAGAGGAGGTTCTCAGTTGCCCAAGAAATTAAATAGAAATCACATGCACCCGCATATTAGTGATATCATGGTAATGTTGCACAGAGTTAGGGGGTCACTTGAAGCTTCTTTGTTTGTAGATTGGTTATTCTGTTATGTAGAAATTATTTTAGAGGGCAAGCATAAGCTAGATTGGGCTGAGTTAATTGCAGAATCCATGAGGGAACAGTTGAATAGTTCCAAGCATACTGGCTGTAGCTTTTATATGTCCTCTTATCTCATGTATTGTCTAGCATGTAGTAGGGTATGGAATGGCATGATTCATGAGCCTTGGATTGATGGCATGTGTGTGTTTGAATATTTCTCTATGCTTCGTAAAGATAGTGTAATTCAAAATTATAGAAGAGTTCATGATACTTTTATGGGAAAACTTTGCTTTGAAATGTCTAGAGATTCGGCCAAGAGGATGAGCTCAGAAGCTCAACACTTTGTGACTAGGTTTGGGAGTTATTACATCCAATTCCCTAAATTCTCTTATCTAAGGATTGGCGGTTTTGAAGATGCCCCTACCAAATTGCCTTGATATGCATTTGACTGTTTTATCTTTGCTGAAATCTATAGACAACTTGCCATCATGCTAAAGCATTTCCTTCCTGGTGACCGAGGTGAAAAACTATTTCCATTGCAACTAGGGAAGTTTTCATGTCTAAACTTTGAAGATGTTATAAGTATCAGAAGTGACCTAGGTCATTTTGATTTCAAGTACTATACAGAAAGAACAGGTATTGATAATAAAAATTTTTCTAGCGGCAGCCTGGGCTTAAGGTCTCACATGTTCCCAGTTCCCCATTTAGAGGATTTCTGGGCAGATTATGCAAACGAATCTCAAGTCATGACCAGAAGCCACAGTAGACTCTTTATCTCTCAAATTATATCAATGAGAATACAATTCAGCATAGAGGGAGTGACAGATGATGGCTCTGATTTGATTGAACCTGATTTCAAAAGACCTCTCGATACTGAAGAGGTAGATGTTGATTGGTCAAAAGAGGAAGATGATGACATTCAAAGAAGAACACAGCATGTTCTCAAATTAACTGAGAAGTGGCTACAAGCGAAGAAAGGGAAGTCTAGTCCTAAAAAGACTGGAAATAAATCTTCCATTTCATTTTCTTCCCCCTTTGTTTCTAACACACCTAAAACATCTGATAATGCAGGTTCATCTGGTAAGTAGCAGAAGAAAGAATCTAAAAAGAAGTCTGTTACAGAACTTTCATCTGTGGTTTCTCCTCAGCATATCACCAGGTCGCGCTCTTGATCCCAAAAGAAGGCAAAGATGTCTCAAGAATAGATGGAGACAGTAAATCTAGAAGATGATAAGTTTGAAGATTTGAATTATCAGATTGGTGATGAAGACCAAATTGGGAAAGATCTTTTTGATCTTGAAGACGTAACCTTGGATCTGATGGATACTCCTATTAAGGTTAGTCCCCAACCGGCAGCAACTAGCAATACGCCCAAATGGCTAACTTCCTTGGTCAATAAAAAGCAGAGTCTGATTCCTATATCCATACCAGTACAAGATATTGTGAGTAAGTACGCTCAAAAAACTCCTAAGGCCAAGAAGGTAAAAAGCACAGCGCGCATGTTTGCTGATGCTAAGACTGGAAAGTGGACAACTGAGGTTGCTACTTATAGACCCAAGGAAGAGAAACCAGATGTGGCAGTTAAGGACTTTGAAGTGACCAAAATTGAGTTGGGAACAATGGATAGAGCCGGGAAAAACCACTTGTTCAAAGAAACAGCCTGGTAAATGCTGATTACATCAGTACACGATAACAAAGAAAAGAAAGAATTGAAATAGACCATTGTTTCAGTTTCTCAGTTTATTAACGCATTTTGCAACTTTGATGCTACTCCATTGTCTCAGTCTTCTCAAGTGTTCAACCCCAATTCTGAAGAAAATAAGAATCTACTGAATCAAGTCCAAAGGGGATGAACTCTAGTTTCTTTAGTGGATGAATGGATGGCTCAGGTGCTAAAAAATGGCAAACAGTATATCAAAGATTCTCATTCAGTCCTTCATAACACTGAGACAGCTATAGAGGAATTACAGGCTCAATGACAAGTATGGAGCATGGATGAAGAAAAGTGGGTGTCAGCGATGACTAAATTTATGGAGATTGAAAGGCATGGATTTGGTAAATTCTATGTAGAAAAGTCACTGAAAGGTGTTGAGGAGTCCTACTTCTTCATACTCAGAAAAAACATCAGTTGGCGTATTGCCCTGATAAGAGGTGCTATTACAGAAAATAAAGAGTATGAAGCTAAAGCAAAGCAAATCCAAAAGGCTACCCTAACAGAGTTGAAAGTGATTAATTTCACTTATACCTACCCCTCTATCTTCGGTGAACAAGAACTGAAAGGTGCTTTGGATGCTTTTGAATCAGCTATTAAAACCATCAGAGACAAGATTCAGCCCAAGGCTTCTGATTTGACCCAGATAGCAAGGATTGAATCCATGCTTTATTTGTGTGTTGATCAACTATCTAATGTTACTGATAGGGTGAAAAAGCTGAGTTGGAATAAAGACACCTCCATGGCCCAGATAGTGAACTCTAAGATCCCGCACCTGTCGCTTGCCAAGGAGTTAGTTCAAGCATACAAAGAATGGAAACCGACCCAATCGGTTACCGATGAAGAAGGGAGCCCAGCGACAAGCAAGGATCATGCCTTGGATAAAGAACCTAATTATGCCATCTAGTTTCCTATTTTTACTTTATTGTTATGCTAAATTTCAAGGACGCGTGTCCTCTGACTGATGGATTTTTTACTTAACTGTTTCACCGAGAGGCCATGTTTTTCGGGAGGCCTCTCGGTACTCTACTGCTATTTATTCTGGCTGCTAAAACTTTGAAAGGGGTTCAGAAAAAATTTGATAGATAGATAGTTTTTTATAATTAGAATTGAAAAGGTGATTGCTGTGAACAGATTTGATTTTTAGATAATTACCTGTGCAGTAATTTTTGAAGGATATGACAGAAAAATCAATGAATCTATGTTGTTTATGATTTTGAGCAAAGTGCCCTGTGTTGGCATATAGTTGATCTATTTTATATCTTAGTCAGTTGTTTCATGGTATCTAAATCTTGAGTTTTATCTATTATCAATTATCTGTAGTCAAAGTTGTTTATTTTTTTCATGAAATGCTATTATGGAAGTGACTGTGTTTCCTTCCTATTCATTACCTAGTTATATGTACTTCTTTGGTTGTTTCAAAACATATTCAAAGAATGATATTGTTGCCTTTATAAGCTTTCAAGTTAAAAGCTAACTGATTAAAGTATTTTCTCATTTGATTGAATATCATTTAAGGGAGCTGTACCTGTTATAAAATTCAGAGGGAAGTGATTATAAAATACACTTACCCAATTGTTAAGAATAGTTTGTCTTTTAAGGGTGATAGAGAAGAATTAAAAGATTATTTATAAAAAGACAAATCTGTTCGCTAACATGATTCAAATATGTGATTCTCGGTAAGCTCTTCTAGCTTAGATTTGATTCTTGAAGAGTACTTTATTTATTCATTCCCTTCAATGGATACATGTAGTAGCTTCTGTTTCTATCTCTCCCTTTGTTGTAGAATCTATTCTCCCTTTTTTGGATAGATATGCAGTGTTAACTTTTTTCCAATTCTCTCCCTTAGATGGATGGTTGTTTCTTTGAACCTTTCTTTGATGTTTTCTCTCCCTTTGGATGATCATGATATATATTTCATATGGATATATTCTCTCCTTTTGACAACAATGCCAAAATTAAATATATCATTGAATTCTTCTTTCCATCAGTAATATAGCTCTGTAGTAGCCAATAATATCTCTGGTGTTTGGTTCATATAAGTACCTTCTTATACTGATATATCATTGCCATCCATCTCTTTTCTTGCATCAACATGAATGATCTTCTAATAATGTGTAGGCTGATGTAGCCTTCTATTCAGCTTAGTGGCCAGTAGACAAGGGTCAGACTCCTAGTCTCTTTCTCAGTTACTCAAATGTATCTTTTGGAAATGGCTTTGTGAATATGTTTTCTAATTGTTCTTTGGATTGTACATATTCTAGTATCACTTCTTTCTCTTGTACTTGTTCCCTTAAGTAATGATACTTGATAGCAATATGCTTTGTCTTAGCATGCATGACAGGGTTCTTTGAAATATTGATAGAACTTGTATTATCACAATAGATAATTACTGGATCAAGGATTTCCATGTTCATACATTTTAGAAATTTCTTGATCCATGCAATGTTAGAGAAATTTGTGGAAACAACCACATATTCTTCTTTTGTAGTGGATTGTGAGATGTATCCTTTCTTTTGCTTATCCATGTGACAAGTTTTTCACCCATAAAGAATGCACCTCCTGTTGTGCTCTTTCTATCATCTATGTTTCCAGCCTGATTAACATCTGTATAGAATTGAAGCTCAAATTTTCCTTCTTGATTATACCACAGACCATAGTCATTGGTATTCTTTAAATATCTTAGAATCCTTTTGATAGCAGTCATGTGTGATTCCTTGGAATTAGCAGAGAATCTTGCAACTATACCAACTGCATGTACTATATCTCGTCTAGTATGTACAACATACATTAGCTTTCCAGTCATAGATATATATAAGGTGTGATTTACCTCTATTGACTTTTCTTCCTTTATCAATTTGCATGTGGTTGTCATCGGTGTTCCAACTGGTTTAGAGTCCTCCATCTTGAATATCTTCATAACTTCCTTGATGTATTTGGATTGAGTGATGTAGGTGTCTGCATCCTGTTGTAGAATCTGTAGACCAAGAAAAAATTTGGTCTTTCCAAACATTGAAATCTCAAACTCTTTGCTCATTTCATCAGCAAATGATTTTCATAATAGATCATTACCTCCAAATATGATATCATCAAAAAATATCTCAGCAATCAAAATAATATCATCAATATCTTCTTTTAAATACAGATTACTATTATCACTTGTTCTTACAAATCCAATACTAATGAGATAAGAGTGAAGTCTTTCATACCATGCTCTCGATGCTTGTTTCAATCCATACAAGGCTTTGTGTAGTCTACATACCATTTTCCTCTTGTTAGGATCAACAAACCCTTCTGGTTGTTCAATGTATACCTCTTCTTCTAGTATTCCATTCAGAAATGCAGATTTGACATCCATTTGGTATGCCTTGAATCCTTTGAATGCAACATAAGAAATTAGAATTCTTAATCCTAGTCTAGTAATGGGTGCAAAGGTTTCTCCATAGTCAATACCTTCTTCTTCTACATACCCTTTGAATACTAATCCTTCTTTGTTTCTTGTGACTTCTCCATTCTCATTCAGCTTGTTTCTGAATATCCATTTGGTACCAATGACATTTTTGTCATTTGGTCTAGCTACTAATGTCCATGTTCTATTCTTCTCAATCTGTTAAATGTCTTCATTCTTGGGTGCAGTATTAACAGATTTAGGCTCAAAATCACAGACCAAACATCTAGTGTTCAGTGACTTACTTCTTGTTCTCATTCCAACCTTTTTATCTCCAATTATTTGATTCTGTGGATGGTGTCTTCTGACATACTTGGAAATTACCGGTTCAAATCTTTGTTCATCATTCTGATCATCATCTTGACCTTCATTTTGATCTTCACTGCTCAGTTCAACATTGTGAGCAATTTCCTAATTTTCAATGTGTGCAGCATGTTGCTCAGGTGCATTGTTCTGTCACTCGGTAGTGATACACTGTTTCTTAGGAAGAGTGTCAGGTTCTTCACTATAAAAAAATCTGTTGTAATATTTTAGTTCCTTTCTACTTTCCTAATCATTTTTCTTAGCAAATTCATCCACTTTAACATTTACACTTTCAATGATTTTGTTAGAAGATTTGTTTGTTAAGACATTTATAAGCCTTTCTTTTGGTAGAATAACCTAGAAATATTCCTTCATCACTTTTGGAGTCAATATTTCCATTTCTATCATCTTTTAATATATAACATTGACTTCCAAAAATTCTAAATTAACTTACATTAGGTGTGTATCCATACCATATCTCATAAGGTGTCTTACTGTTATCTTTCTTCAATTAAACTTAGTTTAATGTATAGACAACAGTACTTACAAATTCTTTCTAGAATTTTTGTGTGATGCCTTTCTCAATCATCAATGTTCTGACACAATCAACAATTGATCTGTTTCTTCTTTCAGAAATCCCATTTTGTTGTGGTGTTCTCAGTATAGAAACCTATCTTTAAATTCCATGCTCATTACAAAAGTTAGTGAATTCATCAAAAATAAATTCTCCTCCTCTATCTGACCTTAGACATTTCAGTTCCTTTCCACTTTATTTTTCAACTATAGATTTATACCATTTAAACATCTTAAATTCTTTTGATTTCTCTTTTAAAAACATAATAGTCATCATCCTAGAATAATCATCAACAAAGTGAATGAAGTATCTATCACCATAATAGTGCTTTGTTCTCATCGGTCCACATAACTCAGTATGGACTAATTCTATAATAGCATTAGATGTGTAGGTTTTTCTCTTGAAACTAGACTTTATCATTTTACCTTTTTGTAAATTCTTACACATGACATGTTCAGGTTTTGACATGCTCGGTAAACCTCTTTCCTTTCTTTTTTTGCTTATCCTAACCATGTTGTAAATATTCACATGACATAACCATTTATGCCACAATCAAATGACTTCATTTCTAGCCTATAAAAAAGTGGTTTCAATCTTATCAATATATAATAGCTTACCTTTTGTTTGTTCACCAGTACCGATCAACCTTCCTAATTCATTATAGATCTTTACCTTTTTGTTCTCAAATGCAACTCCATGTCCTGTGTTATTCAGCTATGAAACACTCAATAGATTATAGTTAAGTCCTTTCACCCAATATGCATTTCCATATCTGATCATATTATTCAACATGATTGTTCCTTTACCTTCAACTAGACAAGAGGATTCATTACCCATTCTTACTGATCCACCATTATAATATTCAAAAGTTGAAAACTTTTCCTTAGCTCCAGTCATGTGGTAAGTACAACCACTATCAATAATCTAGACATCATTTTTACTAACCTTAGATATGAGTGCAATTTCAACATACCTTTCTTCTCCATTTGAATCATCCTTCATAGCAACAAATACCACCTCAATATCTTCATCATACTGGGTGTTAGTATTTTCATTTTTGTTCTCAGCTAGGTAACAAGCCTTCTTTCCTTTGTCCTTGTAGTCTCGACTATCTCTTTTTTCAGATTGTCAGTTGCTTCGGTAATCTCGGTTAGCACCTCTATCAAACTTCATTTCATAAGATCTGCCATTTTTTCTGTCTTCTTTTCTTTTGTTAGGGCATCTAGCGGCAAAGTGTCCAATCTTTTTACAATTAAATCATACTAGTGGTAATTTACCTTTGTATCTACCTTTGCCTCTTTGCAATCTTCTAGCCATTAGTGCTTCAATCTCATCAAGTTCTTGTTCATCATTATCACTTTCACTATCATTTCTCATAGTGTGTTTATGACTTGATTTACTTATTTTCAAAGAAGATTTGAATGCGGGTTCAATAGTTGGTTAAAAATTGTTGCCAAATTTATTCATCTCAAATGAAATAAGTCTACCAATCAAACTCTCTAGAGTAACATTGTTATTTTCTACTGCTCTCATTTCTTGTATTGTAGATACTCTAATAGAATAAAAAGGTAGTAAGGTTCTTATAATTTTACTTACCACTATTTCTTCTTTAGGTACACCTACTACTCCTCAGATAGCATTAAAAACCCCTTTGATTCTGCTACTGTACTGAGTGATGTTTTCTCCTTCTTTCATTATTAGGTCATGAAACTTTCCTCTTAGGCTTTCTACCTTAGCTCTTAGCACATTTTTATCTCCTCCATGTACTAGCTTGAGTTTGTCCCACATTTACTTTGTAGTGAAGCATGATTTGACATCTTCAAATTCAGCATCGGAGAGTGAGGAAGCAAGTTCTATCATCATAAAATTGTGTTAATTCTTCTCTCTCAATTGATCAATTGTTGGAGGTCCAGTAGGTAACACAAATTTTGTATCCAAGTACTATGTGACATAATTTCCAATACTTGATAGGTGGAGTCTTATCCTTCTTTTCCATGATGAAAAGTTTTCCTTGTTCAACTTAGGCACATCCCTTTTTCTCATCTTGTCATCTTTAGCTTGAATCTTTAAACTCCCTTCCAAGCACACAAGCTCTTATACCAATTGTTAGAATAAATAAGAGGGTGGGGGGGGGTGAATCAGTGACCTCAAAAATTAATCCAATAATTCAACCAAACCTTTATACCACAAATATAAAACCTCTAGTTATCTTCAGTCCTACAAGATTTATGCCTTTAAGTAATCTTATTGAATATATATTGCTTGGTGATTACACTATTTATCCTTTTCTTAAGCTTTACCGAATGATACTTTATCTTTTCCTATCCTTTATCAAATATTAGTAAATAAAATTAGTGTTTACCGATCAATCCTATTTTAGTAATGTGTAAAGAAAAACATCAAAGCAATGAACCATATACACATTTGACACATGGATTTTTAATGTGGAAACCTTGTTAAGGGGACAATCCACTTGGGACCAGTAACCCAAAATTTTCACTCTTCTGAAGTGAGCTCAGTGAAGAGCCAACCCTGTTAAAGGTTACAAACATGTTGTTAAGTGCGACCTTGTTAGAGGATTTAAAACTAACAGTTTATCACTTGACCTGGCATTCACTATGTTGTCAACATGAAAACCTTTTGATACTCCTTAGGATGTATCTCAATATAATAAGGATGGTTAAATCCCACTTGGTTAAGAGATTTTCTTATCCAATGATTAAACTGAAACACTAAATGATTTTTTCATTAATACAACTAAACTTTGAAGATGTTCAGATCTATTGTAAGCCCATAATACCTCTTTTGATCAATATGCTCTTCAATTTCTTTTCTCCCATCCTTTCTTTCTCCTCAGTGAATGTTGTTGCTTCTCTATTGCTCGATGTCTGCAGAATTCTTGGCTATGTCCTTTAGCCTATATGATCATATCTACATGAAGACTTCTATCTTCACCAGAATTATATTCATCATTCCTCTCTTCATAATGAATTACTTGTCTCTTTATATAGACATGATTTCACCATTCATTCTTCTTGTTTTCTTCGTTGATCACTTCTTGATCCATAAAGCTCGCCATGATTGCTTTAGTTTTATTTCGTAAATATCTCCTTGTTTTCTGGAATAAAACATGTTTTTAAATCTCCTTATCTTTAGCTTTTAACTGACCAATAAAAATAAAGAAAATAATCAGTTAACTCTAAATATAGCTCTGCTATCTAAGTTGTTTTGTCATTTTCTAACTTTAGTTCCAATTGGTCAACACTTCAGTTGTGATCAATGACTACTGCAGATAGCTCAGGCATCAACTTTAGTTCTATTTGGTGACAACTATAGTTAGCTCGGTAATGCTTGCTCGGGTATCACTTGCTTGGGTAACACTGTCCATCGGTTAATATTGTGAACTTCTATGCTCAAGGTTCACTGTCTGTCGGGGTTTACTTTCACTCAGTGTATATGGTTACCGATGAAAAAAACTTTGTCTCTTCAAATATTTAAGTATTGTGACAATATGTGTATGATAAATCATACCATATCAAGTTGACATAAATGACAATACAATAATTTAACTGATTTAATGTCTTGCATTTACTTTCTACAGCTCGGTGATCATCAACTTTGTTATCTTCAAACAATCAATCAGTTATAGTGCATCAAATATTTGGTCTACTATGGACAACATATTCTAGCTTTCCAATCATTGACCTATACAAGGTTTGGTTCACTTCAGCTATCTCATCAGTCTTTGATAGTTTCTGTCTAGTAGCCATGGGTGTACTTATTGGTATAGAGTCCTCTGTGCCAAAGGTTTTTAGTATCTCCTTGATATATTTAGATTGAGTAATATAGATACCTTTTGTCATCTGATATACTTGCAAACCAGAAAAAAATTTGTTCTCTCCAAATATAGACATCTCAAATTGAGTTTGCATTTCATTTAAAAATGTTTGGCATAAAGCATCCTGACCTCCAAATATGATATCATTAACAAATATTTCAGCTAACAATATCCCTTTACCTTTTACAATCTTTAAGTATAGATTATTGTTGTCAATTGTCCTTGTAAAACCAATTTTGACTAAGTAATTATGTAATCTCTGTTAGAATACTTTAGGGATAACTGAGAGGGGGGGTGAATCAGTTATCAGCAACTTTAAATATTTTGTACCTATTAATCCAGATTGATATAAATTAAATACTCATTCAAATAACACATTACACAACACATCAATTTGGTTATGGGGAAACCAAATGGTAAAAACCCCGGTGGGAATTAGTACCCACAAAGAACTATACTATTTATAGTAATCCCTATTAAAAGATCATTCAACCTTGTTAGGAGTTTTTCATTACAATGTAGTAGTATAGTGACCTGGTTAAGGGTCTGACCCTGTTAGGAGTCTTTTACAATAACCCTGTTAGGGGGGGTGGACTCACTGTCCAAGGGCTCACTATCCAAGTGGTGAAGGTTACAACCTTCTGGTTATTTGATACACACTATATCAACAAGGTGAACTGTTGTTTGTGACACTACTTGTCTGATCAGTTCCTTTTGTGTGCGAATGATTTAACCTCTTGTAAAGCACTACAACAATCTTATCTATATTATGAAAGCTTCAACTTCAATATCTATATTATCAACATATGATAAATATAGCTCTGATGCTTTGACACTCTGCTCTTCTTTTCTTATCTCTAGCTTTCATAACTCTTCTTATCACAAATGACCTTCTATAAGTACATACACCAAGTATGAGATCATGGGACCTGTTAGACAACTCTTCATAACATCCTTGTCAACTCTACTAAGCGCACAAGCATAATTACAACTGCGCAAGTATAAACTAAATAGGCGCATCACTTCACTAAGTTAGCTTCACCAAATTGACCAATAACATTGCAATCTTCTTGAAATACATTTGGCACCTTTAGAGTAATATCAAAAACTCATAATTAATCATGAATATACACACGCATATCCTGAAGATAGGTGTAACTCAATAAACACGTTACATATGTCGGCCTTAAACCGTTATTCCTCCAGAACTGTAACCGTCAATAACAGAATTACATATCTTTACTGAAACATCATATCTGGGTCTGCGTGTATGAACATAGAATAATATACATGTCAAAAACATGTATCTATCCATGCAAGTCTTCATGTCATCATATGGATAAGTACATACAGAAGTACTGTTGTGTATTATATGTTGTCATTAATGACAAACATACAATCAATCAACTATTCAGAATCAAATCTCCAACAATCTCCCCCTTTGGCATTGATGGC
>MU223242.1:1441811-1467387 GCA_018584345.1 Thuja plicata | reverse complement strand
TTTCTTATCTCTGGCTTTCGCAACTCTTCTTATCACAAATGACCTTCTATAAGTACATACACCAAGTATGAGATCATGGGACCTGTTAGAAAACTCTTCATAACATCCTTGTTGGCTCTACTAAGTGTGCAAGCATAATTACAACTGCACAAGTATAAACTGAATAGGCGCATCGCTTCACTAAGTCGGCTTCACCAAATTGACCATAACATTGCAATCTTCTTGAAATACATTTGGCGCCTTTAGAGTAATATCAACAACTCATAATTAATCATGAATATACACATGCATATCTTGAAGATAGGCGCAACTCAATAAACATGTTACATATGTTGGCCTTAAACCGTTATTCCTCTAGAACTGTAACTGTCAATAACATAATTACATATCTTTACTGAAACATCATATCTGGGTTTGCGTGTATGAACATAGCATAATAAACATGTCAACAACATGTATCTATCCACACAAGTCTTCATGTCATCATATGGATAAGTACATATAGAAGTACTGATGTGTATTATATGTTGTCACCAATGACAAACATACAATCAATCAACTGTTCAGAATCAAATCTCCATCAATCTCTCATACCATGCTTTGGGGGCTTGTTTAAATCCATACAAAACTTTGTGTAGCATGTAGACCATATTCTACTTTCTTGAATAAAAAAATCCTTTAGCTTGTTCAATGTATACCTCTTCTTTTAGTATTCCATTCATAAATGATGATTTGACATCCATCTGATACATTTTGAATCTTTGTAAGCTGCATATTCAAGTAGAGTTCTAACTCCTTTCAATCTAGCAACTGCGGTAAACATCTCACCATAGTCAATGCCTTCTTCTTGTGCATATCCTTTAGATACCATTCTAGCCTTGTTTCTTATGACTTCTCCATGCTCATTCAACTTATTTCCAAATACCCACTTTCTTCCAATAACATTCTTGTCCTTTTCTCTAGGTACTAGTGTCCAGGTTTTGTTCTTCTCTATTTGTTCAATTTCTTCATTCATGTCATGTATCCAATCTTCATTATACAAAGCATCTTTCACTATTTTGGGCTAAAATTCACATAATAAACATGTATGATTTTTCAATTTTCTTCTTTTCATGACCTATGAATAATTTTCTCTAATGATTTGATCTAGTTTATGATGTCTTCTTACATATTTTTCTAGTGTAGGCTCTGGTCTCCTTTCTTCTTGCTATTTTTCTTAAGATTCATCTAGAAAATTCACTTCAAGTTCATTTTGTGTCTCTACTTCCTCTTCTGATTGCTCGACATTTACCTCCTAATGCTTGGAAACTTCTTTCTGTGATTGGGAAGATTCTTGTTGATGCTCAACAACATCATTCTGTTGCTCAGTAGCTTCTTTCTCTGGTTCAAATAAACTGTTGGGCTCTCCTTTGTTAATGTATACAAAACATATGTAATCTTCAGGTTCTTACTTGCATTCAACTTCATTCTTTTCTGCATATTCATCAATTCTAACATTTTCACTTTTCACAACTTTGTTAGTGTTCGAATTCAAACACTTATATGCTTTTCTCTTAGTGGAATAACCTAGGAATATGCCTTCATCACTTTTAGATTCAAGTTTTCCATTTCTATTGTCCTTTAGTTTATAACCCTTTATTCCAAAGACTTTAAAATATTTTACATTAGGTGCATAACCATACCATAACTCATAAGGTTTAGCATTTGTACCTTTCTTGATGTGTACTCGGTTTAAGGTATAGACAGCTGTACTTACAACTTCTCTCCAGTATTTTTGTACAAAATGTTTCTCTATCATTAGTGTTCTAGCACAATCCATTATTGATCTATTCCTTCTTTCAGCTATGCCATTCTATGGGGGAGTCCTTCGAGAAGACATCTATCTTTTGATTCCTCTATCATTGTAGGATAATTTGAACTCATTAGATATAAAATCTCCTCCTCTATTAGATCTCACACATCTCAAGCTCTTACCTGTCTCTTTTTTAAATTTTTTCCAAATACCACTTAAACAACTAAAAGGCGTCATATTTTTCTTTGAGAAACATCAAATTCATCATTCTATAGTAATCATCAACTAATAGAATGAAATACTTATCATCGCGGTAGCTTTGCACTCCTATAGGTCCGCAAAGGTCAATATGAACTAATTCCAAAATATCATCAGAAGTATAGGTTTTTCACTTGAAACTAGACTTTGTCATTTTTCCCAATTGACATTTTTTACACATCACATTATCATGTTTCTTCAATATTGGTAATCCTCTTACTCTTTTTAGCTTACTAATGTTTACCCAATTGTCAAAGTTCACATGACACAACCTTTTATGCCATAACTATACATCATCATAATTTGCAAACAAACATGTCTCATTAGATAAATCTACATAGAACAAATTACCTCTTGTTTGCTCTCCACTTCCAATTAGTACACCAGTAGCATCAAATATTTTAGCCTTTTTCTGAAAAGTGTTCAACTGAAAAAAACTCAACAAGTTACAGTTAATTCTGTCAACCCAATAAGCATTGTCACATGTGATCTTATCAGTCAATTTTATTGATCCTTTTCCTTTCAAAAGACATGGTGTATCATTACCAAACTTAACACTATCACCTTTGCAATGATTTAAGGTTTCAAACTTACTTTTATCACCACTCATATGATGTAAGAAACCACTATCAATTATCCATCTATCACCTTTAGTCATATATGAAATAAGTGCAGTTTTCTCATCTTCATCAGAATCATCTTTCATAGCAACATAATCAAATTCTATATCATGGTCATAGATTTAAAAAATTCACTATCAGTTTCTTCTTCAGCAATATAGAAGGATTTATTACCTTTGTTCTTATAGTCCTTATACCTTTTGAAATCTTTGTCATCCCTTCTATCTTTGTACTTGCTTTCTCTTCTTTCATCCTTGTCATTCCTGTCAGGGCATCTTGCTGCAATATGGCCAACTTTGTTACATGAAAAATAGATTATAGGAAGTTTACCTTTGAATTTTCATTTTCCTCTTGGTAGTCTTCTAGCCATAAGTGCCTCAATTTCATCAAGATCGTTATTAGAAGTTTCACTGTCACTATTCACATGTCTTTCTTTTTCTTTCTTACTCTTATGAAGAGGCAATTGTGATTTACAATAGGACTATTAGGTCAACCTTTATTAAAGGATTTTAAATGATACAATGCTCAAAAAGTAATAGAAGTTTTCATTTGAAATATACAACTCACTTTGCAAATACAGATCTACTTTATCTCAAATTCTAATTCACTAACTGGCCTCCATTATCATCTCTTCTCTTTGATATTCTTGGAAATCTGTCAAGAAATCACCACTTCACAGTTCTATACTATTCTTCTCTGCCTTCTACTTATATTTTCCAATCAACTGAATCAACTTATCTACACATAACCTATAATTGGGTTATTCTTATACCTCTTTGACTAGGTAGCTTGATCTTTTAGCACTTAATCATCACCATAGATCTTAGGGTTTGGTCAGATCCAACGAATCCTTCATTTTGTTCTCCTTCTACCTTGTAGATATATCTCAAAACTCCTTATTGAATTCATACATAGAAACGGATAAACATATATTAAATGCTCATTAAATTCTCCATGACATTCATGCTTATCATAAATACACTTTACATATCCCAATAATTCAACTATGTTGGATGGGATCTCAAATCTTTCTCAAACTGTAAAATACTGACACTCGGTCATCACTGTGTTCTTCCGTTGGGTCATCACTAGATAACTTAGTAATTAATAATGCTCGATCAATGCTATATTTCTCAACATGTACTGGTGCTCGGTCAACACTCACATCACTCGGCATAAACATAAGTTCCTTAATCTTCTTCTTTTCTGCTCGGTCAAGACTAAGCTTTTAGTCTTCCATTTTGTACTTGGAGTTAAAGATAAACAACACATTATCTTGCAAATGTGTAATCTAATAAAGTATCCATTGTAGTTTCACACAACTCCACCATTTCACTAGGTCTTCTTGTTATCTCCTCTTTTCAAATATTCTTCATCAATTAATTGATATGACACTTTACTTAGATAGAAATTGTCTTACCAGTTAAGGTTTGATATCAATGACAATATAATAATTGTTTCAATTGTAGCTTCCAACAATCTCCCTCTTTGGAATTGATGGAAAACACCACATGCATAGTAACAAAAAAATCCAAAAATTATGTTGTGTAAACATATTTTCATTAATGTCCTTAGCTTCATTTTTATTCACTCCAATACAAATATCAACTCCCTCTTGGATAGATTTCTTTCTTTACTTATCCCCCTCATAGTATTATCTATGTAACTTAATATCTCCATCATAGTATTACATCCCTCTTTGAAAACAGTGCCAAAGTCATTCATCTTTGCCATGTAGATATCTCTGTGTCAGGTTTCTAAACTATATCCTACCTCTGTCATCTTTCTTATGACTAATTAACATCTTGTGCTTCTCTTCATATCTTTAGGAAACTCCTAATGTGTGACCTCCTTTGCATCAATTTGTCAGATATTCTGGGTAATACATTTGATGCAATCACTCCATTTGATCTTAGTTAGCCTCATCTATGGGAATAACCCCTAATTTACCTCTCATATACTCATGTTCATCCTTAGGTAATGCTTTATTAAATATATTGGCTAACTGTTCCTTTATATTCACATATTCCAATCTTACTTCTTTGTCTTGAACTAGCTCTCTCAAGTAATGATACTTGATATAAATATGCTTGGTCTTAGTGTACATCATAGGATTATTTGATATATTGATAGCATGTGTGTTATCATAGAAAAACAAAAATTGGTTCAGTGATTTCTTCCTTCATACCTTTCAACAATTGCTTGATCCACACTATGTTTGACCAATTAACTGTTGCTGCCACATATTCAACTTCTTCTATAGATTGAGAAATATAGTTCTATTTCTCACTTGTCCAAGATACTAATCTCTTTCCCAGAAAGAATGGGCCACCACTTGTACTCTTTCTATCGTCAACATTTCCTGACCAATCTGCATCAGTATAAACTTTCAGTTCAAACTTCTCATTCTTCCTATAATACAATCCATAGTCCTTTGTTCCTTTCAGATATCTCAGTATCATTTTCACTGTCATCATGTGACTATCCTTAGGATTTAAAAAAAATATTTAGACAATCCGAAATGCTAATGCACTATCTGGTCTATTGTGGACAACATATTCTAGCTTCCCAATCATTGACCTGTATAAGGTTTCATTCACTTCAACTTTCTCATCGGTCTTTGATAGTTTCTGTCCAGTAGCCATGGGTGCACTTACTGGTCTAGAGTCCTCCATGCCAAAGGTTTTCAATATCTCCTTGATGTATTTAGATTGAGTAATTTAGATACCTCTCTTCATCATATATATTTGCAAACCAACAAAAAATTTGATCTCTCCAAACATAGATATCTCAAATTCAGTTTGAATTTCATTTGAAAATCTTTGGCATAAAGTATCTTGACCTCGAAATATGATATCAACAACAAATATTTCAGATAACAATATCCCTTTACCTTTCTCAGTCTTTAAGTATGGATTATCATTTTCATTTGTCCTTGTAAAACCAATTTTGACTAATTAATTATGTAATCTCTCATACCATGCTCTAGGGGCTTGCTTCAATCCATACATCGCTTTGTGTAGCTTGCAAACAATAATATTCTTTCTTGAATCAAAAAATCCTTTAGCTTATTCAATGTATACCTCTTCTTCTAGTATTTTATTTAGAAATGATGATTTGACATCCATCTGATACACTTTGAATCCTCTGTAAGGTGCATATGCAAGTAGAGTTCTAACTCCTTCCAATCTAGCAACTGGGGAAAACATCTCACCATAGTCAATGCCTTCTTCTTGTGTATATCCTTTGCAGACTAGTCTAGCCTTGTTTCTTATGACTTCTATATCCTCATTCAAATTATTTCTAAATACCCACTTGGTTCCAATAACATTCTTTTCCTTTGGTCTAGGTACTAGTGTACATGTTTTTTTCTTCTCTATTTGCTCAATTTCTTCATTCATGGCATGTATCCAATCTTCATAATACAAAGCATATTTCACTTATTTGGGCTCAAATTCACATAATAAACATGTCTGATTTTTAAATTTGATTCTTGTTATGACCTTTGAATCTTTTTCTCTGATGATTTGATCTGGTTTATGATGTCTTCTTACATATTTTTCTAGTGTAGGCTTTGGTCTCCTTTCTTCTTGTTGTTATTCTTCAGATTCATCTAGAAAATTCACTTCAAGTTCATTTTGTGTCTCTACTTCCTCTTCTAATTGTTTAGGTAGTTACCTCCTGATGCTCGGGAACTTCTTTCTATGACTTGACAGATTCTTTTTGTTGCTCGAAAACATCATTCTATTTCTCGGTAACTTCTTTCTCTGGCTCAGGTAAACTGTTGGGCTCTCCTTCATTCATTTATACAAAAGATCTGTAATCTTCGGGTTCTTGCTTGCATTCAACTTCATTATTTTCTACATATTCATCAATTCCAACATTTGCACTTTCCACAACTTTGTTTTTTTATAATTCTAACACTTCTATGCTTTTCTCCTAGTGGAATAACCTAGGAATATGCATTCATCCCTTTTAGCATCAAGTTTTCCATTTCCATTGTCCTTCAGTATATAATATTTTCTTCCAAAGACTTTTAAATATTTAACATTAGGTGCATAACCATACCATAAATCATAAGTTGTAACATATGTACCTTCTTGACTTGTACTCGGTTCAAGGTATAAACAGTTGTACTTACAACTTCTCTCCAGTATTTTTGTGCAACATTTTTCTCTATCATCAGTGTTCTAGCACAATCCTTTATTGATCTATTCCTTCTTTCAGCTATGTCATTCTGTGGAGGAGTCCTTGGAGAAGACATCTATCTTTTGATTCTTCTACCATTTCATAATAAGTTGAATTCATTAGATATAAACTCTCTATTGGATGAAATCAGTTTTGGTTACTTATCATGCTGTTGATATTCATGTTTTGTCACTGATGTCAACATATATTTCTATGGAGAAGACAGACTGGCTACTTAACTGGAACGAGTGTACGAACATTGTACGGATGATTTAGAATGATCAAAGTTGGATTTATGCATAAGGATATGTGTTGAACTTACTCCTAAGGTCGCTTGAATTTATGTTACATTATGTGGATGTTATAGTTCATTTGGTGAAGACTAGTTTTCTGGACTACAACTGTGATTCTGGATAGAGCAGGTCTTTGTGTTTCGGGTATATCTTTCTGATGGAGATGTTTCAGAACTTACAAGCTTACAGATGGACAACCGACATATGTTAGAGTAATGGGTTGAGTTCAATTGTTGATTGAAGACTAATGACGTCAGTTATGGTGTGTATTATGGAGAAGACCTATTTCCTAGCCGACTTCAGACATGTAGCGTGTGGAATTAATTGTGAGCATGAATTTCTGATCTGGAAGTATATGTAATGAATTATAAATGTTGTATACTTGTCTTAGATACCGTGTGTATCTTAGCAAGGGGCTATGTAATTATTTTTATGATGGAAAGGCTTAATTGGCTAACCTAACTAATTAAGTATTAGGAAAGCTTAACTGGCTGATCTAACAAGTTATTGTGTAAGGATATATATGAAAGATAAATTCTTGTGGATAAGTGTGATAGAGAATAGAAGAGAAGGAATGTGTGAAAGCTGCGAAGCTTTTTGACTGATGGATGCAAGCAGATTTGATACTTCATTGGAACTAATCAAGCAAAGACGGTTGTTGGATGACAGTTCTCTTATTGTGTATTTGTTGTATACACTTGTGCGGATTGTAAATCCTTGAGGGTGGCTTTAACCTTCTTTGGGCAGTGTGCCTTGGTAGTGAGCCTACTATTTCCTTTGAATCCTAATAGGGTCTGTCTCCTAATAGGGACTGTGTACTGTAATATTGTAACAAGCTCCTAATAGAGCTAATATCTTTTAACAAGGATACTACACTCTCAGTACATTATTTGTGGGTGTTAATTCCCACAGGGGTTTTAACTTTAACAAGGTTTCCTTGACAACAAATATTATGTTATGGTGTTGTCTATTATGGTGTTATCATTTACATTTGCAAATTTGGTTTATAAAGTATAAAGTTTAAAAATCTATATCACAACTGATTCACCCCCCTCTCAGTTGTCTTGTGGACTTTTATTCCTAACAATTGGTATCAGAGCTATTGGTCCTCAGAGAGAAATTTTAATAGCTTGTGGTGATCTTGATGATGACTTACTACAGGAAGGATAGTCCAAAGTTTGACTCTAAAAACTTTGACAATTGGCAGAACAAGATGAGAACAAATTTGATATGTCTGGGAATTGACTACCGGATGATAACAAAGAAGAAGGAAAAGATAGCAACTGAGGATGAATTAGAGAAAGCAGTAATGATCTAAAAGAAGAACTTGGAGCCTATGTTGATGAATGGGAACAGATATAGGAAGAATAAAGAAAGCTAGATGAAATTGTTGCACTGATTACCAGAAGAGAAAAGAGAGGTAAGGGTAAGTTTGAGGGAAAATTACCTTTGAAATGTTTTTCATGTAACAAGATCGGTCATTTTTCATCTAGATGTCCTGCAAGAATTCCAAAGCACAAACCTAAGTTTTTCAAGTCTAAGTTCTCAAAGGATAAGGAATGTTATTATTCTAGTGAAGGTATATCTAATGATGAGAATGGTGATTATGATGAAATTGGGTTTATTTCTATTAAGGATGATGAACCTATGCATGAAGAAAAAGCATTAGTATCTCGAGTTGAAAATAAATTTGAATGGGTCATAGATAATGGTTGTTCACATCATATGACTGGAGATAAAAATAAGTTTGTGAGTTTGAAAAAACATGATGGTGGTGTTGTTAGATTTGGTGACAATACTCCTAAACTTATTATTGGAGTTGGATCTATTTCTTTGGATGGAAAGACTACCACTGACAATGTATTACTTGTTGATGGAATTAAGCACAATTTGTTGAGTGTTGGATAGCTAGTGGACAAGGTTTATCAATTAAACTTCATAAATAGAAAGTGTACTATCAAGAGAAAAACAAGAGACTTGATAGTATCTGGTACTAAATCCAGAGGTAATGTATTTGAATTGAACACATCTGAAGCTTCTTGTTTTATTGCAAAGGTTGATGACAACTGGTTATGGCATAGAAGATTTTATCATGTTAATTTTGATAACATTGTGAAGGCAAGTATTACAAAAGCAATCAGAGATCTACCTAAAATTGTAAAGCCATCTGACACTATGTGTAGAGAATGTGTTATGGGGAAACAGAATCAAAGCACCTTCAAGAGAAAAGCTTATTAAAATAAAATGGAAGTTGGATCTGGTGCACATAGATCTATGTGCTCCTACAAGAACAAGATCATACTATGGTGAAAGGTATTTTATACTTTTTGTTGATGACTTTTCTAGAATGATGTGGGTTACATATTTGAGAGAGAAATCTGAAGAATTTGACAAGTTCAAGTTGTTCAGAGGAAAAGTTGAGAGTGAATCTATTTTAAAGATGAAATGTTTGAGATCAGATAGAGGAGGAGAGTTCACATCAGAAATGTTTAACACATACTGTGAAGAAAATGGAATACATAGACAGACTTCAGCTCCTAGAACTCCACAACAGAATGGGATAGCAGAGCAAAGAAACAGAACCATATTAGATGTTGCAAGGACTATGTTGCTAGAAGGAAATGTATCACATGTTCATTGGAGAGAAGTAGTTGGCACTGCTATGTACACATTAAACAAAATTCAGATTAGATAAGGTACAAATAAAGCTCCTTATGAATTATGGTTTGATCATGCACCTACTGTGAAATATTTTAGAATATTTGGTAGTAAATGTTATATCAAAAGAGATGATGAGATAGGAAAGTTTGATGCTAGAAGTGATGAAGGAATATTTCTTGGTTATTCCACTAAGAGTAAAGCATATAAATGTTTTAATCTGAGATTGAGGAAATTGATTAAAAGTGCCAATGTGAGGATAGATGAGAAATTTCAAATTCAAGAAAGAATGTATGATTGTGGTTAGATAACAGAATCAAGAGAAGTTGTTGTTGAACTTGAAGGACCCTTAATGATTGATAATGAGATTGAAGAAGAAAAGGTAGAAGCTACTAAGACATTAAAGACACCAAGGTATGTCAAGAAAAACCACCCTAAAGATCAGATTATTGGTGATGTAAGCAAAGGCATGATGACTAGATCTAAAGTTAGAGATGAGATTTGTTTGATCTCTCAAGTTGAACCCAAAACTACTGATGAAGCATGTAAAGATGAATCTTGGAATAAATCCATGGAAGAAGAACTAGAACAGATGAAGAAAAATACTTGGGAATTGGTTCCAAGACCTAAGAACAAGAATGTGATTGGTACTAAGTGGGTTTCCAAAAACAAAATGGATAAGGAAGGAACAGTGGTAAGAAACAAGGCTAGAATGGTATGTAAAGGCTACTCACAACAAGAAGGCATAGACTATGAAGAAATGTTTGTACCTTTTGCTAGATTGGAAGTTGTGAGACTATTCCTTTCTTATGCTGCACATAAAGAATTCAAAGTGTATTAGATGGATGTGAAATCAGCATTCTTGAATGGTGATGTAGAAGAAGAAGTGTACATTGAGCAATCTGATGGTTTTCCTTTGACATATGATGAAAACATGGTTTGCAAACTGAAGAAGGCACTGTATGGACTAAAACAAGCATCGAGTGCATGGTATGAAAGATTGGATAAACATATAATTCATCTTGGTTTTAGAAAAGGTAATACAGACAATAATTTATATTTAAGAACTAATGAAGATGGGATCTTAATTATAGAAGTTTTTTTTGATGATATCATTTTTGGAGGCAATGATAAAATGTGTAATAATTTTTCTAAATAAATGGAGAATGAGTTTGAGATGTCAATGATTGGTGAGGTGAAATTTTTTCTTGGTTTGAAAATTAATCAAAGTAAGAATGGCATATTTATATCTCAGACCAAGTACATTAAGGAAATATTGAAGAAATTTGGAATGGAAGATGGTAAACGTATTGGTACACCCATGGTAACAGGGAACAAACTAACTAAAAGTGATGAGACTCAAAATATTGGGCAGACTAAGTACAGATCAATGATTGGAGGTCTACAATATTTGACACACACTAGACCAAATATTACCAATGCAGTTGGAATTGTGGCTAGATATCAGGCAGATCCTAAAGAGACACATTTTGCTACTGTGAAAAGAATTTTTAGATATTTGAAAGGAACAACAGAGTATGGATTATGGTATGAAAAATATGATGATTTTACATTGCAGGCTTTTACTGATGCTGATTGGGCAGGTAATGTAGATGACAGGAAGAGCACAAGTGGTGGAGCATTTTTCCTTGGAAAGAGGTTGGTTTCTTGGTTGAGCAAGAAGCAGAACTATATTTCTCAATCTACTGCTAAGTCAGAGTATGTTGTTGCTATAATAAACTGTACACAAGTTGTTTGGATGATACAAATGTTGAAGGACATTAGAATAATTTTCAAAGAACCAATGGTTATCCATTATGATAACACCAGCATAGTGAATATGTCAAAGAATCATTTAATGCATTCAAAGACCAAACATATTTCCATCAAGTATCATTTCTTGAGAGAGAAGGTAGTAGACACAAAGATTAAACTGGAGTATATTAGCACAAAGGAACATATAGTAGATATATTTACCAAACCTTTGCCAAAAGATGATTTTGAATATCTCAGAGGCATGCTTGGGGTGATGACCCCTCCCAGTGAAAACTAAATGATGCAGATGTGCACCAGTCCAGTGGATCTTAGAGCTATATCATTCTCTAGACTTGATGTATGGACCTACTCCTTAGGGGGAGTGATCACAGGAAAATATTGGATTACATTTAAGTGATCTTGCACCTAGCCGATTGGACATGAAGATTTGAAAAAGCTACATCTTACAGAAGACTATAGGTGAATTATGGAACCCTTTTCCATTGCTTCCAAAGGGGGAAGGAATCTATGAGAAAATCCCTATTTTTTTGGGGAGATTTGTGTTGAGAATATTGAGAGAGAGTACTTTTGGGTTGATGCATATGGATTTTCCCATATGCTGCCATCAATGCCAAAGGGGGAGATTGTTGGATGATATCAGTTTTGGTTACTGATCATGCTATTGATATTCATGTTTTGTCACTAATGTCAAAATATATTTCTATGGAGAAAACAGATTGCCTACTTAACTGGAATGAGTGTACAAACACTGTACAGATAATTCAGAATGATTGAAGTTGGATTTATGCAGAATGATGTGTGTTGACCTTAGTCCTAAGGTCACTTGACTTTCTAATGGAGAAATTTCAGAACTTGCAAGCTTACAGATGGACAACTGACATATGTTAGAGTTATGGGTTGAGTTTGATTGTTGATTGAAGACTGATGATGTCAGCTATGGTGTGTATTCTGGAGAAGACCTATTTCCTGGCCAACTTCAGACATGTAGTGTGTAGAATTAATTGTGAGCATGAATTGCAGATCTGGAAGTATATGTAATGAATTATAAATGTTGTATACTTGTCTTAGATACCATGTGTATCTTAGCAAGGGGCTATGTAATTATTTATATGATGGAAATCCTTAACTGGCCGACCTAACTAATTATGTATTAGGAAAGCTTAACTGGCTGACCTAACAAGTTATTGTGTAAGGGTATATATGAAAGATAAATTCTTGTGGAGAAGTGTGTAAGATAATAGAAGAGAAGGAATGTGTGAAAGATGCAAAGCTTGTTAACTTCTGGTAGCAAGAAGAGTTGATACTTCATTGGAACTAATCAAGAAAAGATAGTTGCTAGAAGACAGCTCTCTGATTATGTATTTGTTGTATACACTTGTGCGGATTGTAAATCCTTGAGGGTGGATTTAACCTTCTTTGGGCAGTGTGCCTTGGCAGTGAGCCTATTATTTCCTTTAACTCCTAACAGGGACTGTGTACTGTAATGTTGTAACAAGCTCCTAACAGGGCTAATATCTTTTAACAGGGATACTATACTCTTAGTACATTATTTGTGGGTGTTAATTCCCACCGAGGTTTTACCTTTAAAAGGGTTTCCTCAACAAAAAATATTATGTTATGGTGTTGTCTATTACTGTGTTATCATTTACATTTGCAGATTTGGTTTATAAAGTATAAAGTTTAACAATATATATCACAACTGATTCACCCCCCCTCTCAGTTGTCTTGTGGACTGTTATTCCTAACACTCTCCTCCTCTGTCAGATCTCAGACATCTCAAGCTCTTACCTGTCTCTTTTTCAACTTTTTCCAAATACCACTTAAACAACTGAAAGGCATCATATTTTTCTTTGAGAAACATCATATTCATCATTCTAGAGTAATCATCAATGAAAAAAATGAAATATTTATCACCATGGTAGCTTTGCACTGCAATAGGTCCACAAAGGTCAGTATGAACCAATTCCAAAATATCATTAAAAGTATAGGTTTTTCTCTTGAAACTAGACTTTGTCATTTTTCCCAATTAACATTGTTTACATATCACATTATCAGGTTTCTTCAATCTTTGTAATCCTCTTACTCTTTTCATCTTACTAATGTTTACCAAATTGAAAAAGTTCTCATGACACAACCTTTTATGCCATAACAATACATCATCATGTTGTGCAAACAAACATGTCTCATCAGATAAATCTAGATGGAACAAATTACCTCTTGTCTTTTCTCTAATTCCAATTAGTTCACCATTAACATCAAATATTTTAGCCTTTTTTTGATGAAATTTAACTCGGTATCTAGAAGTGTTCAACTAAGCAACACTCAAAAAGTTACAGTTAAGTCCGTTAACCCAATAAGCATTGTCACATGTAATCTTATCAGTCAATTTTATTTTTCCTTTTCCTTTCACAAGACATGTTGTATAATTACCAAAATTAACACTACCACCTTTGGAATGATTTAAGGTTTTAAAATTACTTTTATCACCAGTCATATGATGTGAGAAACCACTATCAATTATCCATCTATCACCTTTACTCATATATGAAATAAGTGTAATTTTCTCATCTTCATCATAATCATCTTTCATAGCAACATAAACAACTTCTATATCATGGTCATCAGATTTATCAGATTCACTATCAGTTTCTTCTTTAGCAATATAGCAGGATTTATTACCTTTTTCCTTATAGTCCTTATACCTTATGAAATTGCTATCATTCCTTTTGTCTTTGTACTTGATTTCTCTTCTTTCATCTTTTTCATTCCTATCAAGGCATCTTGCTGCAATATGGCCAACTTTGTTACATGAAAAATAGACTATAGGAAGTTTAATTTTGAATTTTCCTTTTCCTCTTGGTAGCCTTCTATCCATAAGTGCCTCAAGTTCATCAAGATCATCACTAGAAGTGTCACTGTCACTATTAACATGTCTTTATTTTTCTTTCTTAGTCTTATGAAGAGGCAATTGTGATTTGAATGCGTAATCAACGTTATGAGGGGTGAAATTATCAAAATTTGATAACTCAAAAGTAGTAAGTCTACCAACTAGACCTTACAGAGTTAAGTTGTTACTAGGAGTACATCTCAGTTCTTGTATAGCAGAAAATATAATAACATAAATAGGAAGTAGGGTTCTCAATACCTTGTTAATAACAATATCATCATCAATAGTTCCATTAGCTCCTCTAATAGCATTCACAACCTCCTTAACTCAGCTACAATATTGAACAATAGTTTCACCTTCTAACATTCTAATTTCATCAAATGTATGTCTCAAGCTTTCAGATTTTTCTCTTAGTACATTTGTGTCACCTCCATAGATAGCTTCTAGTCTGTCCCACATTTATTTTGCAGTAGTATAGTCTTTTATGTCTTCAAATTTAGGATAACTTAGGGATGATGTAATTGATAATCCTTAAAGGATCAAAAGTTTTCATTAGTATACAAGCAGATAGTTTTGGTGAGTCATGGTCACTGAGCGACAGCACTTACCAAGCAATAGTTATTACAGGGCGCAGTAATTACCAAGTGCAGTGGTCACCAAAATGTTTTGAACACCAAGAAGTATATCAACCAAGCATCAGTCTACAAAGACACAACCGAGCACCAGTCTACACCGAGAGACAACATTTCACCGGGGAAATTGGATCTGAACTACACATCAACTAAAACACTTTAGTCTTTAGAATAGCTTTATCCTTAGCTAGACAATCGTTTCTTGTGGATCAATAAAAATGTAAATAATAGATTTAATTAGTTAACTAATTGTATTCATGCAAACTAGGAGATCAAGGTCAAGTTGTAAACCTTTGATCTTAGAGTTTTTCAAGAAAAGCGTGAAACCTAATTAGGTCAAAATCTTGTATAGATAGATGTATTAATGATGCAAAGTGGGCAATAGGAAGCCTCTAGGTGACTAAAATAGGGCAATGCACCCCAAAACTCCAATTGTCTAAGGCAAAAGTGCTTCACACCTATCAAAATTATGGGAAAGGATTTGGTTAAGGTTATCACAACCCTAGAACCCCAAAGGCAACCTAATCACCAGGTTTCACCAATCCTACAACACCAACCACCAAGAGTGGCTTCACAAGCACTTGAACCAAATTATCAACAATACCCCCAAAGTGACTTATAGGACCAGGGGTGACCTATGCTCATAGGTGTGGTCTATTTAGTTCCCTACCATATAGTTTCAATGGTTCTTTCACTCAATTGCAACCCATAGGACATGGTTTCTTTACAAACTCAATACTAGGCTTGTAACCTTTTTCTGAAGGAAAATTGATCTTAAATGAGATTATTCCACATAAACCCCTTAAATAATTAGGTATTTAGACACCCTTTATGGCCTAGTACTTTGGACTCAAACCCTAGAACATGGAAACAAGAAAGAGACAGGATGACACACAAAATTGCTTCTGCAATTAGGGCTAATTAGGCCTCCACTTACACTACAAGTGTCTTTGGGATGAATCCAAATTCCAAAATGATTATTGGATCATGTGAGGGTGTGTACAAGGGTCTCCTCATCTGATTTAGAGCCTCTTATCAATCCCCAAACGAGAGTTATGATTGTTGTCCTAATTCTGGATTGGTGGATACATAAGGATATACACATAGGGCATCATTGTAACTCCATCTGCCTACATTTTGGAGAGCCTATCCTGCATAATCTTCAAGCTAATCCTATAAAAAATATTTCCACCAAGGTTCATTGAATTCCCATGGTGGAAAGAGGAAATACCCTCAATTTTCTTAGAAACCCTGAATTAACGCCTACAAACCAGGTAGGGGAATTGCAAATTCAATAACTTTTAAACTAGGATTTATCAACACATGAAAACAAAAAGAAAATGGAAAAAGGTTCATAAGAAAAACTCCTATTGTCAGATTTTCATGCCCTCCTATCTATGCCAATCCGTACAAATCGACGATTCTCAAGATTTGCAGAGAAATGGTTATGTTTTTATTTATTTCAAATGCCAAATTACATGATTAGCCTACCACCTGCCTGAAGAGAATTTTGTAGGAACTCCCAATAGCTACATAAAATTTTTTAACCAATTGACCATTTGGGAGTTGTTTTTCAAAAATTTGTCAAGTTTGCTCAAAAGTTGCTTGACAACTTTTGAGCAACTTTTACATATTTTGCAGTTTTGCAAATCTGATGACAAAACTTGGTCATAATGTTATTTTTGTGATCCCTAGTGGATCCAAACATGAAAATTTTAAAAACAAACTATTCCTAGGGTTTTGGACCATTAATGACAAATAGCTGACCAAGGGTTCACAAGGTGCCAAACTTGGAACTATGGCCTTACAAGGTCGTCCAGTGATTAACCCAATGTCTTAACATCACAAAGGACCTTGAGGGAACCCCTAGGTTCCATAGAAACACTCGGTTCATTCAAGGTGCTCCTGCACCATACTCCCCATGAGATTTGAACTCAAGTTCCCACTTGAGGATAACTGGTCAACAGTGGTTCCATGTTGTTGGATCTGGTCCTCTGTCATCCAAGTAGCATCTATTGGAGGGATTCCTTTCCATTTCACTAAGTACTACATGTACTTATTCTTCCTTGTTTTCTTCAATACTTTGGATTCCAAAATTGTGTCTAACTCCATTTTATTTCTTGGTGGGAGATCTGTCACATCGTCTCCATCATCTTCAACTTGTGATCCCAACACATTAGTAATGTCTACAATACACTTGTAAGGAGTGAGGTTTGCAACATTAAAAATAGGAGAAATCAGTAAAGTAGGAGGTAAGGAAATTTCATATGCATTTTCACCCATCTTGTTGAGGATGGTGCAAGGTCCAATTTTATTCATGTGCAAATTTGAATATCTACCTTTAGGGAGTCTCTCCTTCCTTAGGCATGCCCATACCTTATCTCCAACTTTGAAATGAACTCTCCTTCTCTTGTCTGCTTTTGCTTTGTATTTCATAGTTGACTATTGTAGTGACTCTTTCACTTCTATTTTCACTTTAGAGATCAGTTTGGCAAGTTCCTCTCCTTGTGCACTAACTTTGAAATAAGATGGTAACTCTACCAAGTCCAATGGACCTTTGGGATGAAGTCCATACACTGTTTGGAATGGTGTATTTTGAGTGGATCTGTTCATGGAGTCATTGAATGCAAACTCTGCCTGTGGTAGGATCATTTCCCAACTTTGGGTGTACTATTTGGTTAGGCATCTCAAGATATTTCCAAGAGATCTATTTACCACCTCCACTTTCCCATCTGTTTGTGGGTGGTATGCTGATCTATAAGTCAAATTTGTACCCAATTTCTTGAAGAGTGTCCTCCAAAAGTGACCCTAAAATTTCACATCTCTATCAGAGACTATGGTTTTTGGTAGACCATGTATTCTTACAACTTCCTTAAAGAATAGGTGTGCTATATGGGAAGCATCATTTGTGCTCTTGCAAGGAACAAAGTGCACCATTTTACTAAATTTATCCACAATGACAAAAACACTATCATAACCCTACTTTGTCCTTAGCAAGCCCATAACAAAGTCCATTGAAATTAATTCCCATGGCCTAGAGGGAATTGGTAGGGGTTGATACAATCCTTGGTTAATGGATACACCCTTTGCTTACTGGAAAATAGTACAAGATTCAACAAACTTCTTGAATTCATTCCCCATTTTTGGCCAAAAGTAACTTCTTTTCACTAAATAAGTGGTTTTATCTATCCCAAAATGTCCTCCTAAGACACCACAATGTTTCTCCTTAATAATATTTGTTCTCATGGAACATTTAGGAATGCACAATTGGCCTCCTTTAAAAAGTATTCCATCTGAATCAGGAAATCAGAAAAATCAATATGGTATTTTCCAACCATTTTAGTGCATACCTCAAAAACTTCTCCAAATTCTGGATCATCAGCATATAGGTGTTTTAGGGAATAAATCCCTACACTCTAAATTTGTACTTCTTCAATCAATGTAACCCTTCTACTTAGGGAATCAGCCACTTTGTTTGGCACTCCCTTTTTGTGTTTTATATTGAAGTTATATGCCTACAACTGCTCCATCCATTTGATGTGTTTGAATCCAACCTTCTCTTGACTTTTTAGAAAACTTAGTGCATGGTTATCAGTATAAACAATGAATTCTTTAGGGAGTAAGTAGCATCTCCACTTTTTCAGGGCTTGTACCATTGCATAAAGTTCTAAATCATAAGTAGAATACCTCTTCTTTGCATCATTCAATTTTTCTAAGAAAAATGTTACAGCCTTACCTTCTTGGCTCAAGACAGCACCTATAGCCAAGTTTCTTGCATCTGTTTCAACTTTGAATACCTTGTTGAAGTTCGGGAGCACTAGGATTGGATATTATGTCACTCTATTCTTGAGATACTGGAATGCATCTTCAACTTCTTTAGTCCATTCAAATATAGTCTTCTTTCCACCCTTTATTGTGTCCAACATAGGAGCACACACATGGCTAAAATTATTAATAAACTTTCTATAAAAAGTTGCTAAACCATGAAAACTTCTAACATCACCTTGGTTCTTTGGTGTAGGCCAGTTGACTATTGTTGCAACCTTCTCTGGATCCATTTTGAGGGTACCTTGGGAGATGAAAAATCCTAAGAAGACAAGTTCCTTCTTCATGAACATACACATTTCGAAGTTAATCACTAACTTGTGCTGATGGAGTCTCTTCAAAACTTTCTCAACATGATCAAGATGTTCCTCTTTGCTATGACTGTAAATCAAAATGTCATCCAAATATATGACCACAAACTTTCTAATAAAATCAATGAAGACCTCATTTATGAGTCTCATTAATGTACTAGGAGCATTACTCAAGCCAAATGGCATAACAAGCCACTCAAACAATCCCTCAGTTGTCTTAAATGTTGTCCTCCATTCATCACTTGACTTTATCCTAATTTGGTGATAGCCTGATTTTAAATCAATATTTGTAAAATAACAAGAAGTGCCTAATTGGTCCAATAGATCTTCCATTCTTGGAATTGGAAACCTGTATATTATAGTTATTTTGTTTAGGGCTCTACTGTCAGTACATAATCTCCACTTGTCATCCTTTTTAGGAGCTCAAACTAATGGGACAACACATGGACTAAGAGTCTTTTGAATTAGTCCCTTCTCTAACAATTCATTGACTTGCCTTGCAATCTCTGCATGTCAAACTGGTGTCATTTTGTATGGGGCCTTGTTAGGCAAGGAGGAACCAGGTATCAAGTCTATTTGGTGACTGATATCTCTTAAGGGGGGAGGGTTTTGGGTAGATCACTAACAGTGACATCACTGTATTTTGTAAGCAATTATTTCACTTCATCTAGTATAGGATCATCATTATTAGACCTTATATTATCCTTAGGCTAGATATTAGAACAAAATCTTTAGTCTTAGGTTATTTTAAAACTTTTAACATTTCTTTTTCACCCATGGTTATGACATTGGGTTCCTTCTCAGTTTTGGTATCCGGCAGGGGCTTCATGGTGAATGTTTTCCCATCTTTGGTGATAGAGTAGGTACTTTTCCTACAATGGTGTGTGGCATCTACATCATACTGCCAAGGTCTACCTAGAAGGATGTGGGAGGCATCCATCTCAACAACATCACAAAGAACTTTGTCTTTACAGTCTGCTATAGAAAACTCTATCCATGCTTCTTCAGTCACTAAGGTTTTTTGACCCTTTGTTAGCCAAGAGACATGATAAAAGAAATGATGAGGCTTCTTAGGGAGGTTTAACTTCTGTACCATTTCACAAGATACTAAATTTTCAATTGAGCCAGAACCTATAAGTAAATTACATATCGTAGTATGAGGAATTATTAAATCTATTGGAAGCAAGCTCAAACATGAAAGATTAGTGGGTTAGCACATATAATCATTTAAAAATCATATGAAAGAGCAAGAAAACAACAAAGAACAACAAATAACATCAGATTAAGCTTAAAATAGGTAAACAAATGCACCCTATTTTACTCATTTTGATTTTCTCTTTTAGATAGGATGTAGGTGTGCTCTCTCAAACACACAAATGACATGAATCCCCAAGGCAATGCAACTATGGAATGCAATCTTGGAATCAAAGGAGAAATTCAATAACTAGTATGGAAAACTAGTCTTAAACCCTTCCTAAAGTTGATGCTCAAATTGGTATGCAAGACATGAGATTAATAGCTATGATGCAAGAACTATGCTATGAAATGAGAAACATGATTCATTTTAACCAAAAGGAAACTAGCATGTGATATCTAAGTGATTTAAGCATAAACTAGAAGCATATGAAAACATGAAATCAAGAACTATGAACTTCTAAATGCAAAATAGCATAATAACAATGCAAATTGAGAGATGTAAATATGAGAGGGGAAGGCCTCTATTTATAGAGTTTTTGGAGAGAGGAAGAGGCTTGGATGAAGTGGCACCTATGTGGCATCCACATAAGAGCCACGTGGGAGACACATAGACTTGAAAAAATGGCCAATTTTGAGTCAAAATTGGCATTAATATTGAGTAGCTCAATATTTCAAAAGAGGAGACAAAGTTGTAAGAGGGAATCAAAGAGGAATGGGTGCCCATTTTGGAGAGAATTTTTCCATGTGGGTGAGCATTCCATTAGCCTTAAAAAGGTTAGGAATCACCCATTAAGGATGGTTAGAGGACAGTTAGGTGGGGAAATATGCTTAGGAAATAAGGTGATGGGAGTAGGGTAGGAGTAGGGTAGGCTGTCTAGGTTGGATTAATAGGTTCCTAGCTAGGGTTTAGATTATAATTCAAATTAGATTTGAATAAATCATGGTTTAGAAGAATTAGGAATATGGGGGATTTATTAAAAAGGAGATTTTATGAGACAAATGTATTTAAATGAAATAAATTAGAATAGTATTTAAGCTATTGATAAATACTAGCAAATGAAACTATTTAATTGATTGAATTAAATAGTTAGAGGAATAAGAGGGAAAATAATATTAATAATGATATTAGTATTTTTGGACGTCTACATTTTTCCCCTCTTTGACATGGTGTCACAAGTGACGTTTCGTCAAATACAAGAAAATGAGTTGCCCTAGAGGAAGAGGGTTTCTAGGAGTCGTGCTGAAGCAACGACGGTATGGGGTTGTGCCCCCTTGAGAAAAGAACACAACTAAGACAATGTTGTGAGATTTTCTCAAAAAAGGATGCAATGGGAGAGAAGAAAGGAAGGAGGGAATAAATAGAAGCCTTTTGAAATGCAATTAAGAATGCAGCTAAGAATGTAAATGCAAATGAAATTAAATGCAGCTAATGAGCATTGGGGAGCCATTTGTGTGAAAAATATGGAGAGCATATCTGATTTTGATATTGTAATAGGAGGTATACATCAAGTGTTAGAAAACACACATGACAAGATTCCTTTGCGTGGACTAGACGCTCAAACAAAAGCACACTACAAAAGATGCATGTATCAGTAGCAACCAGTCACAACACACCAAGATATAGCGGATCAAGGCAGTGGTGAGTAGGTTTGAACTGAAAAAAAGAAGAAGATAAAATCAATAAAGAAGGCCTCGTGAGCAAGCAGTCATTTGGTCCAAAGTTCTTGCCATGAATAGGATTGATGTGATGAAGGATTTGATAAGCCGATGCCGGAAGGATGCATCCTAACGGGCAAAGATTGGATTTGATTTGTTTAAAAGGGATTCGCTGGCAAAAGATGTGAACAGGATGGGGAGCAAGGACAGTCGGTCGCAAAATTGATTTGGTGAAAAATAGTGTTGCAGTCGCATGAGTTGAAACATTGTTGAAAAGGAAGACCTGGAATGAATTGGAAAGAACAAAGTGTTTAATGCATGATTTTTAAGAATATTTGATATTTTTGGAATTTTTGGAATTTTTTGGATTTTTTTCATGATTTTTTAAATGTTTTTGAGATTTTATGCGTATTTCGGCTTTACAACAGGATGATATATACAAAAAATATACACAGGGAGGGTAAAATGGAGGTGGAAAAAAAATCAGGGAAAACGGGGCTATAAGAGGGGCTGGGGTGGTTAAACAAGGTCATTTGTGAATAGTGAATAGTGAAATTTGAGCTCTGGAGTGAAAAGATGGTTGACGAGAGGATGAAGGGGAAGCTGGGAAAGTGCATGCAGATGGCTATCCGAGACCTTCCAATTTTTTTTAGTGAAGTCATTTATTGCTTTGGGGGGTAGATGGGGCATTAATGAGGGGAAAAATGAATTTCAGACCGAAGACGCCGATTCTCAAACCAGCGTCTGTGAGGATGTCGATCCCTGGATCGACGATTTTGCAAACGCCGATCTCTGGATCAGCGTCTCCGAAGATGATGGTGCCGAACCGGCATCTTCGAAGATGCCGGACCCAGACCCGCATCTTTGAAGACGGCGGTTTGCAAGAAAGGACATCGGAGACGCCGGTGTATGAATTGGCATTTCTGGCTGAACCAGCGTCTGTGCCCAAAAGGGTAAATGTCAAGATGGAGGGAAACAGGGAGACCCGGCGGGGGCTAGGGATGGGTCGGCATAAGACCTAGGGACAAGATGCCCCACTTTGGGAAGGGTTAGACTAGGACTAGAAGAAAAGGTGACTGACATGGTCGATTATGGAAATTCTTGCAGGAGCAGTTCCCACTGTTGGGATCGCGAGAGCATTGGCCTCCTACCATAGAGTTGGAGTCACAGCTGACGGAGGATGACTAGGGCCTATTAGCTATAGTTGGGTTGGATTATGTTCCCCATTGGCCTCGGCTATGAGCGCACAATGGGATGATGACCGCGCCAATCGAGCGGTGGCATAGTAACACCACCACCTTCCACTTGCCTACTGGAGAGGCAACCATCACTTTGGAGGACGTCTGGTGGATTCTACAAATACCTATCTTAGGGGTGATTCCACGATATCGATTGGAGGACAGTGACCACTATATGGAGATTTCTTTCAGGCGGCCGATGAGGCAGATTCTGACATATCAGACCTAGATGTCCTGGCAGCCAGAAGTGGATAGGAGATTGAGGCGAATAGCCCTTTATATTGTGGGATTGATCGGGGGACGCATGTTAGTGGATTTGGCAGGACATGACTTTGGCATGGGCTGGTCATGGGCACTAGCAGAGATGCTGGAGGAGGGGATCTCTTATTGCTATGGGTATGTTGTCCTAGGATAGCTATACCATGATCTTCACATGGCTACATACCGCGAGGCACGCAACATGGGTACTGGGGTGACCTTGATGTTAGTGTGGGCCTGGGAGCACATTATAGTGTTCTGACCTATGATAGCTAGGGAGTCACGATAGCCTAGGGAGCCTTATGCCTACAGATACAGGCTTCCCTTGAGATACACCTCCGTCAGCCAGACTGGATATTGGCAATGACTTTAGATGAGGTATAGGTTTTCTGCTAGACCCCATACAGGCTATGCGAGCCATGGGGAGATATGGACTAGGTGGCAAGGGTGGAGGATGAGTTTGAGGACTTTTTATACCTCTCATATGTTCAAACCAATTACTTTCTACTGGGGAGGACCATCCACCAAATAGGGAGGTACAGACCATCCAGGGTCATGCGGCAGTTTGGGCTGCAGCAGGGAGTGGTGGCAGAGGATGCCTTACATCCTCATGACACTAGGGAGGTAGGGACATGGGGGAGGAATACGGATACTCTCACAGTGAGGGCATCTTGGAGGGATATGGTATGGCTTGACTTTGTGGCATGACCAGATATCACTGATGTAGGGATGACCCTAGAGTATGCAGCATGGTGGGCTGCATACACACCATTAAGACTGACTGACCCAACTCAGGTGGTTGCTCATGAGCAGCCAACAGGGGACCTAGATGTGGATGATGGGACAGATATTAGGGTGCCCCAGAGACCTCCATAGCAGGTCAGAGGAGGATGCCACAGAGATGAGTGAGACCTCAGACAGAGGCATAGGTACAGGATCAGGGGCCACAGGGGCCCCCACCAACACATGTATAGGATCAGGCACAAGCACCACCAGTGCCACCATAGGTACAGGGACCACAGGGGACACCCGCAAGGTATGTAGCATAGGAGACCTATAATACTATCATCGTAGAGTGAGACAGTCTTCAGACAGAGTGCACGAGACTGTGAGGCTTACTAGACATGGCAGTGGTGTCTGACATGAGTCTGCATGCAGAGATTGCCCGGATATAGGGGTTATTGACCGCAGAGCCAGCACAGGCTGACAAGACAGAGGGTGCATTGGACACTTTACAGGGCTGGGTGGACTTGGGGGAGTTTTCAATGGTGGACCTAACATAGGATGCAGGAGAGCTGCATACTGAGATAGGTACTCTTACGGGCCAGTTGGATATGCTGACCCTGCAGATGGAGCAGGCTACGGAGTATATTTCTACATTGACCTCAGAGAGGGACGCAGCACTCTGATAGATGGAGGTGTACAGGGCTGAGAGTGACATCGCTAGATAGGAAGCTGTGGTAGGTGGGGTTGGATAGGTGGTGTCGGAGGCATTCACATCTCATAGAGATGCGAATAGGGCAGGTAGGGAGGCATCCCATTATAGAGCACTATATCATCAGCTAGTTCCCGAGGGACAGAGACGAGACTACTCAGAGAGGTCACGTTCTTAGAGCACAGTGCAGACTTCAGCATCATAGGGATCGGTGGGGATTCCACCACATCCACCACCAGGACAGGGAGGTGGGTCATCATAGCCACCAGTATGATTCATCAAAGGATCAGATGGCACATAGTTTTGCATTTTTGAGATTATACATGTATACTGGCACTGAGGTGCATGTGATGTATTTTATTGACAGACATTGATATATACATAATGGATGAGGACTCTTATGATGCTTATGATGTATGATATATATGATGTGTTTATGCATACGGCTATATGATTACTGACATTTGATGCTTGCAGGATGTGACATATATGGATGATCTGATTATGTATATATGATTTATGACTTATGCAGGATGGATGATGCTTATATAT